>BQNB010002274.1:0-120875 GCA_026074375.1 Tanacetum coccineum | reverse complement strand
TGATCGTAATCTATAAACGTCGAGTAATATTTTTTGTTAATAAGTTATATATGAATATTTGAATGCAATTATTGTAATAGAATACTTACATTTTATATGACTTTTAAATTCAATGTCATTTAATTTTACTATAAAGACATTTCATGTACATTGTTTATACGGTTAAACTCGATTGAACATCAAAAATGGTTAACCGTGACCCAAACCGTCGGTAACCGCTCACTACGGGTACTTGCACGTCCGGTTACCCGCGTAGTACGGTTCGATTTCGGATAGTAAAATTAATTACCCGCCCCGTGACGAATAGCTTAAATCTCCCAACAAACTGAACCAAACCGCTTAGTGAACACCCCTAATATGACCCATATGATGTCAAATACTCATTAATGAATGTGACCAGTGATAACCTAATGCACATGACCCATGACCCATGTGAATTAGCCATTGTCGATCACCAGTCATGTATATGTCAATAACCTGACACTATAAGCCACTACAACCCAATGCACATGACCCATGACCCATGTTAATTACCCATTGTCGATCACCAGTCATGGATGTGTCATAACATGACACTCTAAGCAACTACAACCCAATGCACATGACCCATGACCCATGTTAATTACCCATTGTCGATCACCAGTCATGGATGTGTCATAACATGACACTCTAAGCAACTACAACCCAATGCGTATGACACATATGATGTTAAATACCCATTATTGAATGTGACCAGTGATAACCTATTGCACATGACCTATAACCCATGTGAATTAGCCATTATCACCGATCATGCATGGGTTCCAATACACTATAAGCCACTACAACCCAATGTACATGATCCATGACCCATGTTAATTACCCATTTTTGATCACCAGTTATGTATATGTCGATAACATGACACTATAAGCCACTACAACCCAATGCACATGACCCATGACCCATATTAAATACCCATTGTTGATCACCAGTCATGGATGTGTTGTAACATGACACTCTAAGCAAATACAACCCAATACATATGACCCATATGATGTCAAATACCCATTAATGAATGTGACCAGTGATAACCTAATGCACATAACCCATGAACCATGTGAATTAGCCATTATCACCAGTCATGCATAGGTTCCATTACACTATAAGCCACTACAACCCAATGTACATAGGTTCCATTACACTATAAGCCCACTAAATGACAAAATAGCTAAAAATGGCAATCCGATTACTCATCGATTAATCCCGCCTAAAACGATTACAAGCTACAGGGAGGTCGACCGCCCCGATTATCGATTCGTGATTTTTTCAATCTTTGCTACTATTTCTTTAAGTAACAAAACTTTTATTCATGACTATTATTGTTGCTAAAGGAATTTTCCTGATTAATCCCGCCTAGAACGATGTACAAGCTACAGGGAGGTCGACCGCCCGGCTATCGATTCGCGATTTTTTCAACCTTTTCTACTTTTTCTTTAAATTTTTTGTAAACAAGTAACAAATCTTTTATTCACGACTATTATCATTGTTAAAGGTATTTTCTCGATTAATCCTGCCTAGAACGATGTACAAGCTACAAGGAGGTCGACTGCCCGGCTATCGATTCGTGATTTTTTCAACCTTTGCTACTTTTTCTTTAAATTTTTTTGTAAACAAGTAACAAAACTTTTATTCATGACTATTATCGTTGCTAAAGGTATTTTCCCGATTAATCCCGCCTAGAACGATGTACAAGCTACAGGGAGGTCGACCGCCCGGCTATCGATTCGCTTTTTCAACCTTTGCTACTAGTGCCTGAAATATTTCGTAAAATTTTCCCCCAAATGTTCCTCCCAAAAATTTCATGATTCCCATTCTAAATTAATCACATAAACAACTCCTCCTGTCACCGCCATAACTCCCTCTCATCTCATCACAGATCCCGTCACCACCACAACTCTCATCACGTCACTCTCTCGTCGTTGTCACTCTCCCATCATAGACCCACCACTCCCGTCACCACTGGTAAGTATTGTTATGTTCGTTTTGTACACATCGTTCTAAAAAAATTATGTTTATGATTCTGTAATTGAAAATGTCTTGAGTATGCTGTAATTGAACATTTGTTTTGAGATTTCCTCTTGTAAATTATGTTAATTTCTTGGTAAAATTAGCTAGTTAATTGGTTAAAATATATAAGTAACCCTATTAATTGCAACTAAAAACTGTTCTTAAGTAAATGACAAGTTACCAGACTCCTTTCTTCTATTTTGAGTTTATATTGGTTTTTGTTGGCAAATTGAATTATACTTGCCATTTCTTAATTGATTTCAAGTATATTGTATCACATTGTTTGAGTTGTTGGAAAACCCCCTACTTTAATCCTCCATAACGCCACATCAGACCCTTAAACTAACAATGGGGTGACCTGCAGGGACTACAACTACAAAGCTCCTACTCTTGGAAGATTGTTGCTCGGATAAGTGGGACACATTTATAAACATGGACAAGTCTTGGATGGGAACTAATAGGACCAACAAATCTTAAATTGATAGAGTAGCAACGTTTATTGATTATGCAGTACATAACTTGCAGAAGATGGGGAACATCGACCTACCGTATACCAAATGTTTAAACCACATAGAGCATAAAGTGGAGGAAGTGCAGTTCCATTTATTCAGAAATGGGATTGATCTAAGCTACACAAACTAGACTAGACATGGCGAAAAGGATGAGCCATCAATAAGTGCCCCATAACCTGTTAATGCTACAACAGAGTTTGTTGACGACAAGGATTTTGCTTTAGATATTCCAACAGATGGCCCAGCAATAGTAGAAATGGTTAATCCTACAAAAGATAATTTTGATGAGGGTGACCTTGTCAAGTTTCAATAACTATTATTAGACGTAGAGAAGCCTCTTTACGAAGGATGTCTTGACTTCACAAAGTTGTCGGAAATAGTTAAACTACTCAACTTGAAGGGTAAGTACGGAGCTTCTGATAAGTTCTTTACTGAATTACTATGATTGATAAAAAAGATGCTACCTGCTGGTAACGAAATGGTGTAAAAAACTTATCAAGCCAAAAAAGTTATGAAATTGATGGGATCAGGATACAAAAAGATACATGTATGTATCAACAACTGCCTTCTTTCCTCGAAGAATGACAAGGATCTGACTGCGTGTCAAACTTGTGGGATATCAAGATGGAAGGTGGATAATAAGACACAGAAAGTATACAAAAACATTCCAGCAAAGGTAATGTGGTACTTTCCAATTATACCAAGGCTGCAACGACTATTTAAGATACAAAGTATTTCAGAAGATTTAAGATGGCATGCGACACAGAGGATAACAGATGGTGTGTTATGTCACCCCACAGATTCACATGTATGGCGTACCATAGATGAAAAATTCCCCGAAATTGCTAAAGATCCAAGAAATCTAAGGCTAGGAATATCAGTTGATGGGGTTGACGTCAATACATGAAATAGGCATCACAGTGTATGGCCAGTTTTAAATGTCATATACAACCTTCCTCCATGGTTGTGGATGAAAAGAAAGTTTATCATGCTTTCGGTATTAATATCGGGACACCCGGGAAATGATATCGATGTTTTTTTAGAACCGTTGGTTGATGATCTACATACCTTATTCGAGACAGGGGTTGATACATATGATGTTTCCACAAAAGATAACTTTAATCTACGTGCCGTTGTGTTATGGACAATAAATGATTACCTTGCACTTGGTACATTATGTGGCTGCCCGTACAGTGGATTCAAAGGTTGTGTAGTATGTGGGAAAGATACAAACTGTGTTAGACTTTCTGCCTCATCCAAGCAAAGTTATGTTGGTCACAAATGATATCTACCATATAACCATCTGTTCGGAAAGCAAAAGAAGGCATTTAATGGACAACAAGAATTTCTCCCAGCTCTAATTCCAATGATCGAGGAACAAATATACAACGAGGTACAACATATTGAAAGTAAGTGGGGAAAAGGAAAATGAACAAACAATAAGGCATCAGAAAACCAAGAAGATATAAGAGGCAGAGGTGGGAAGATTCAAAAGCAGAAAAGAAACACAACAGAAGAAGAGGGTAGTTCAAGCCAAGTAAACGGACAAAACGATGCGTATTGGAAGAAATTCAACATTTGGTATCAAAAACTTAGGTATTGGAGGCATAATTCTGTTCCACATTGTATTGATTTTATGCATGTAGAAAAAAATGTTGCTGAGAGTCTAGTCGGAACTTTGCTACATGTTCCGGGAAAGATAAAAGATGGAGTGAATGCTCGATTGGATCTGGCTGAGTTAGGGGTCAAACCAGAGTTGTTTGCTATGCAAGAAGAATACAAAACAACACTACCTCCAGCAGGTTACACATTGACGAATGCTGAAAAAGACACCTTTTGTGAAACGTTACACAACATCAGGGTACCACAAGGTTATTGTTCAAATTTCTCTAGTTTGGTCAACCTAAAGGATAGGAAGCTCATTGGCCTTAAATCGCATGACTATCACATGCTAATGCAAGAGTTTTTGCCCATTGCAATACGTTCAATCATGCACCCACCCACACGATATGCTATAATTAGGTTTTGCTTTTTCTTTAAATCGATATATAGCAAAGAAATCATATTACAAGAACTAGATAAGATGCAAGCAGAATAGGTAGTGACACTGTGCCTACTCGAGAAGTTCTTTCCTCTGTCATTTTTTGATATTATGATACATTTGACTGTGCACCTAACTAGGGAGGTAAAACTATGTGGTCTCATATGCTTTCGGTGGATGTATCCCTTCGAAAGATATATGAAGGTTATTAAAGGACATGTGTGAAACAGAAATAAACTAGAGGGATGCATTGCTGAGGAGACTATTACGGAAGAAACAATAGATTTTTTTAGCGAATATCATAAATCCATGGAAACTATTGGTATCCCACCTGATAAACATGAAACTGATGAAAATAAGGAAGGAAAGCCATTGTCGGCCAGCAAATCAAGTAAACTTTCTGCAGAACTCTTTCAGAAGGCACATTTGTATGTAATATAGAATACAGATGAAATTGTACCGTATTTCAAGTAAGTATTGTTGATCCCACTTTAATAGATCGAATTCCTTAAGCTTGTTTAAGGTTTAGTTATATTAGATAAATCTAAGTATCTATAATCTTTTCCATAATCAAATAACTTAAGACATATCATATAAGCAGTACTAACTAACAAACAGTACTAACTTATTAACTAGCAGTACTAACTAACAAACAGTACTAATATTCACTAGCAGTAGTAACTATGTACTTGCAGTAGTAAACACTTAGCATATTTTTTTTAAAGTTCATGAGAAGCACTAAATTCAACTAAGCAACATTAACACAAACATGAGCAGCAGTAATTTAAACAGCATTAAGAAGACTTTTAATCCCAACAAGTATTACTAACACATGTCTATTTCGTTACTTAAAATGTTCTATCAAATATAATAATCAAAGACATTGTTTCAGGAGACACAAGCAAGTTTTGAAAACAGAAAACCCAGGTAAACGAATAGCATTTAACTTTAAAGTTAATGCTGCTCAGCTTAAACTTAATGCTGCTAAGCTTAAGTTAATGTTGTTAGGCTTAATTTACTACTGCCCGTATTAGTTTATGTTGCTAGGCATTTATTTACTACTGTTAGGCATAAGTTAATGCTGTCAGGCATAGCTTCCTACTGTTGGGTTAGGCTTAACTTAATGCTGCAAGTTCAAGTTAATGTTGTTGAGGGTAAGTTCATAAATACTTCGATTAAGGGTTTCAATCACTCATTCGTTCGATTTTACACCTTGTTATCCTCTCTAAACATAAACCCTAACTCAATTTCATCTTTAATCATTAAAACCCATCACAATGTCGACCCCAAAAGTTTGCTGAAACTCACAATTTGGTTACGTTTTTGGAGAAACTCAAAGAAAGTAATGGGTTTGCGGAAATTATTGATTTTCTAAATGCAAGTTCTGTCCAAAATGCTTTATCGGTCAATCCAACTATTTATACTACCTGTATTGAATAGTTCTAGACATCTGCTAAGGTCAAAACAGTTAATGAGGAATGACAGATACAAGCCCTAGTTGACAAGAAAAAGGTAATCATCACTAAGACGAGTATAAAGAGTGATCTTAAGTTGGATGATGCTGAAGGAACAGATTATCTACCCACTGCTACTATTTTTGTAGAATTGGAAAGAATGGGGTATGAAAATCTTACTTAAAAGCTTATTTTCTATAAAGCTTATTTTTCATCGCAATGAAAATTTCTTATCCATACCATACTGCAATGCCTTAGTGCTAAGACTATAGTCTAGAATAAATTTAGTAGCACTATGGCATCTGCAATCATATGCCTTGCCACAAACCAAAAATTTAACCTTTCCAAATACATTTTTGACAATATGGTGAAGAACTTGGATGATGGGGTAAAATTTCTCATGTACCCAAGATTTGTGCAAGTTGTTTATGGATTTATGTTTGTACTATGCAGAACCTTTTTAAGCTTTTGTTTTGCTGCAAATACTCTTGTGAAGGATTTCATTTTATCTATTAATTTTTTACTTCTTGTTTGGTTTATATGTTTGTATACGAGGCTTTCAAACCCGGGCGATGCCCCGGATGAGTCATGAAGTTGCTAATAAACTGCTTAATTCTGCTTATTAAACTGCTTATTATCGGCTTTAAAACTGCTTATTAAATCTGCTTATTGTCTGGTTTGTGTGTTATTGCAGCTTGCACATTGCATTTGCAGCTTGCATATGCACATTGCATTTGCAGCTTGCATTTGCAAGCAAGCATTTGCACATTGCATTTGCAGATTGCATATGCACATTGCATTTGCAGCTTGCATTTGCACATTGCACTTGCACATTGCATTTGCAGGCTAAAGTACTTATTAAAACCTTATTAAAAGTGAAACAAGTTGAAAATAAGCAGAGGGAGAAGAAGCCACGGTTTAATAAGCAGTTTCTATAAGCACTCTTTAAGCTACTAGCCAAAAACAATGAAGCTTAAACTTCTATATTACAAAGAAAATGCATTACATTAACGAATAGGTTACTCTGGCAAGATGGTAACCCGCTTGACTTCCGTAAGGGAGGTCGCGGGTTCGATTCTCGCTGGGGTGTAAAATCCTTTTTTATTTTCTTGTTATGAATATATTGGTCACATCCGATTTCACATTTTGCTCTAAATAATAGCCATATGCTGTTTAAAGGGAAGAAATGTGTATTTTGTGTGACTATTGATCATCCAATAGCCACATTAAGTTTATGTTTGTGTGGCCTTTTGTAATATTTAGTCACACAAAGCATGTTTGTTTTGGGTATTTAGTCACATACAATTAAGCATAAAGTGGCCAAAAGTGTTAATAAGTGTGACCATATGGTGTTTAAAGTGAAGTAAAAGTGTATTTTGTGTGACTATTGTTCATCTAATGGCCACATGAATGTTATGTTTGTGTGGATTTTTGTAATATTTAGTCACACAAAGCATGTGTTTTTGGGTATTTAGTCACATACAATTAAGCATAAAGTGGCCAAAAGTGTTAATAAGTGTGACCATATGCTGTTTAAAGTGAAGAAATGTGTATTTTGTGTGACTATTGATCATCTAATGGCCACATGAATTTTATGTTTGTGTGGCCTTTTGTAATATTTAGTCACACAAAGCATGTTTGTTTTGGGTATTTAGTCACATACAATTAAGCATAAAGTGGCCAAAAGTGTTAAACTAAAGTGTAGACCATATGTGTTTAAAAGTGAAGAAATGTGTATTTTATGTGACTATTGTTAATCCAATAGCCACATGATTTTTATGTTTGTGTAGACCTTTGTAATATTTAGTCACACAAAGCATGTTTTTTTGGTATTTAGTCACATACAATTAAGCATGAAGTGACCAAAAGTGTTAATAAGTGTGACCATATGTTGTTTAAAGCGAAGAAATGTGTATTTTGTGTGACTATTGATTATCCAATAGCCACATGAATTCTATGTTTGTGTGGCCTTTTGTAATATGTGACCAAAAGTGTTAATAAGTGTGACCATATGTTGTTTAAAGTGAAGAAATGTGTATTTTGTGTGACTATTGATCATCCAATGGTCACATGAATTTTATGTTTGTGTGTCCTTTTGTAATATTTAGTCACACAAAGCATGAAATTTATTGATGACCGATTTCACATTTTGTTCTAAATAATAGCCACATGAATACTTCACGATGTGACTGTTATGAATATATTGGTCACATATAATCACCTTAAATGTGGCCATAAACATAATTTAGTCACACATTTGTGATATGTTGTGGCTATTGTAAAGGCATATAGTCACATGATCGTGCTAGAAGTAAATGTGACTATACACATTAGCTTTTGGCAAGCTAACACAAACTAAACTTTAAACACACATATTAAGTTACGTGACCATATGTACTGGATTTTGGCTACACTTAAATAATGTGTGACAAAACGTTTAGTGTGACCATATATGGCATTTGGTCACAGTGTTCAAGTGTGTGACATATATTTGTCACTATTTATATGTATATCGTGACTAATGATTCAACCTTACTTTTCATTTGTCACGCGTCCCAAATTCATATGTGGCTAAATAATTAGCAAAAGATAGCAGTCACCCTTAAATAATGTGTGACAAAACTTGACTGTATGATTTAGACACATAAAAAATTACTTCATGTGACCATATATGCCAATTTGGTCACATTGTTCAAGTGTGTGACATATATTTGTCACTATTTATATGTATATCGTGACTAATGCTTCAAGCTTACTTGTATTTGTCACTCGTTTCATATTCATATGTGGCTAAATAATATTACCAGTTACCTTTAGCCACATAATGTTCGAATGTGTGGCAATACAGTTCTAATGGTCACACAATCAAAATTTTCATGTGTGACTAATTAGTAAATGTTGTCTATTTTGGTACCTTTAGCCACATAAATATGTGAATGTGTGGCCATTCCATTTTGCCCATGTGTGACCAAATCCACTTTTTGTACTAGTGTTATAATTTTCAGAACCAATAAGTTTAATATTAATCAAAGAACCACTATTATTATCATTAGTTTGCAAACGTAAAGGATTACTAGCATCTAAAGCATTAATCAAAACTTCATTATTACTACCACTAGCACCCCCATCCATAATAAAAAAACAAATAAACAAACAAACTGATAGACAAATTAGACAAATAACACAAAACCAATAATCCATAAGAAAACAAACTAAACTATCAATGTAAACAAATAACAGTGATAAAGAGATAGAAAGAAGTTCCTAGGCTTCCTTTCCACTATAGTGGTACGTCAAGGGTTGAACACAACAGATAAAACAATTTAAAAAGAGATAGAGCAAGAGAGGTGTTACGAACACAACCAATAAAAGACTAAACCTCTTAATTGTTCTTGATTCACTTAGTCAGGAAACAAGTGAAATCACAAACCAATCAATTATTCTTGATTCACTTAGTCAAGAATCAATTGATATCTCACAGGAACAACCAATAGCCAAGAACCACTCCAGAAGCAAAAGCCCCAAATAATATCAAATTAGGATTTTTAAAAACAAACCCTAATTTTCCAGAAAATAAAAATTACACAATTAAAACTAATTTTCTGACCAATTCCACTTAGATCTAAAGATCTAGAATCAATAGACCTAGATCAATAAGAAAAGAAGAAAACCCCTAAAAAATTTCAAACCCTAAAGTCGAGCTCTAACCTATAGCTCTGATACCATGTAAAAAATAATACCCATATCTTAACTCAACCAAACACCCCTTATTTTTATTAACAAAATCAAAAGGATAATCCTGAAACGAGTGTTACCCAGTACATACAAAGAAAAACAGATAGTCCCCAAACGGATGTTGTCTCAAATACAAAGATTCAATACCAAACTTAAAACCAAACGATTACAAGTCATAACCAAATTATTAAAACAAAGAAAGAAGATGAAGATTATAATTTCTAGAGAGAGATAGATCTAATCTGATCTAACCCTAGTTGAATGTAAGATTACATTTTTTTCGTACACTTTTGCTCTGCCATTGCTTAAACATATAATACATCATGGGGGGTTTATAGATACACCCTTACACTTGAATTTTTACATACTTAATTATTTACAATCTAACTAATGACCCGATTTGAGGTGGATCAAAATAACATGGAGTTTATTGAGCTCTATTAATGGTAATAAATTACTTCTTCCCCAATTCTTCATAGATGAATACTACCATGAATCCCAATCGTCTCAAAACAGTATTTACAAGGATAAAGGCTTAGCAACCGTGTACTCAAATAATTAACTTGGGTTAAAACAATAATGTACTAAAGGTGAGTATATACAAGGTAGGCTAAGGCGATTTGGGTGTAACAATTAGTTTAAGGGTGACAATGCTCTTCATTAATAGTCTGGCTTAACTAGAAAGTTACGAGAACCATGAAAAAGGATAGGCTCAGATGGTTGTACTAGGGGTATCCTGCACTAAAAATGAGTGCATGGCAAAGGTGTGGGATATTTATATAGTTGATGTGACCATAATAACAATTACAGGTTTTAAACATGGGTTAATCCTAGTGCCTCTTTTCTCGCAAATCCTAATACTTACTATGCGGTCTCGGGATGCATCACAAAAACAAGTTCTAGAATTTAATATATTACCGGTACACTCATATAGTTTAATACTGATACCAATGTTCCTAAAAAGGCGACCTAGACCACACGTACACATCCGTAACGACAGAATAGACACACATGACTGCATTCAAACCTTAACTCGAACAAGCTAAAGTGTTAGCCCTAAAATATGGTGACTTATCTGGAATTACATTTATCATTTATAGTCATGTCGGGTTAGTTTAGCTAGTAAAGCCCGAGACTATAAATACCCCCTCCATACTTCCATAGAGGGGGTAAAGCTCACTTTTGTAAGGTGAAAATGTGTGTGTTTTCTCTCAACAACACACACACTCTTCCCATTTCATCTCCTTTCTCTCTAATAAACATGGCTGATTATTTGTTTCATTTTATCCAACCTCCTGATCCAGTTTGTTGCTGTTTTAAACAAGTTCATTTATTCTAACAATTGCATCATAGATAACCAGGTGGTGTTTAGTAACATGTGTTTGTCTGTCTCCGTGTTCACTTTAGATCTGGATCTGAGAAAAAGAACAGTGAACGTAGGTTTTTTGGTTAATTGATACAAACTTTCATCCCACAAACGTTTTTTATCTGGTTTTATTTCGCTTATAACATAGAAAGTAAGCTTTATTTTCTACTAACTTATAGAAAAAAAACCACAAAACAGGTTTGTATGTTAATGTTTCGTTTCATTATTGGTTTTAGCAACTGCTGTGTTCATGCTGTAAAAGACACATAATCTATAAAGATTAGTTTTTCTGGTTCTTCATGCGGTGGACAAAAAGACAATGACCAGATCCGGTTTATTAAGGGAACAGTACAAAGTACAGTTGAGGTGGTTTGACCAAGACAACGACTGGTTGCCATGCGCGGGTTACCCACGGCGGAGTTGCCCACGCGGGTGGTTAGCCAGTATATGAAGACAATTTTTAATGTGGTCATGTCCAACAAACCGGCCGCCAAATTTATAACTTGTTGTAAGTTGTGTACTGTTATTAAAGGGTTAGTAGTTTATGGGGTTTGGTAAAAGGTTGGTGCGGGTTGGCATATGCACCATGGCGAGTTAGTCACCATGGCGAGTTGGTCACCATGGCGGGTTGGTCAGAGGTGACGGTTTGGTGCCATGATAGTTTGGTGGAACCACAATTCAACCCGAGTCAACTCGGTATTTACCGAGTTGACCCGGTCAACTCAGATGAGTCACAAAACATTAATAGATTCAAAAAAAAAGAGACTCGAAACCAATTAACCACAACAAATTACAACAACCCATTACCACAACATTCTACAACCAACAACATTCAATAATTATAACATCAAATCCATCAACAGCCTCACAAATAACATTCATCAATTCCAAATCCGACTCGATCTACCTATTTCCCATCGTCACATTTATACAACTTCTAATCCATCTCCATAACTCATCAAGACTCAAACAAAAACTGAAATAAAAAATAAGATCTCAACGTGTTCTACATAAATCTCAAATCTTTATAAGATGTTGTATGTTAGACCCAAACCCATCATCGATCTTTGTGGAGCGTTTCTCCTCCTATCTATGTATGAAAACAAAAAGAAAGAACAAAACAAACTCGTTTCATTCTCTCTTTCTTTCGATTTATACAAAACAGAAAATAAAACACCTACCCGAGACCATAAGTATGATCTTGAAGCAATACTCACCTTGAGCTCTTCGTGTGTTTTGTGTATGGGGTTCAAGGTTTATGGTTAATGAAAAGGTTGGGTTGGGAGATGATGACCGGTTTATTTTTTTTTTAAGAGGATGAATGTAACTGCGTTTTCTAAGGGGATGGGGGCGGTTGAAATAAGTGTAGGTTTAGGGTTATAAGTGAGAAAATTAGGGATTTGCTGGTGTTTATTTCCCTGATTTGTATTGGATAGGGTAAATGTGATGTTTATATCCCTATTTTTTTGGTTGGACCCGGGTTATAAGTTTTTGGATGGGTCGGTTCATGCAAATTTCTCTTGGGCCGAATTTTAAATGGTGTTGGGCTGGACCAAGGCTTATTTAATTTGGGCTGGATTGATTTTTAATCCGAAAATTATTAAGTTTTAAGCTAGTAATTTTTTTTGGATTAAGCCGAGACACGAAAAGTACTTTCACGACAAGTTTGACAAGACAATGTTGGTTCATTAACGACATTCAAAAGCAACATTTGATCTAGTTTAACGACATTTAAACAACAAACACGATACATTACGCTAAAAAGATCCTGAAAAGATTCAATAAATGACAAACGGCTAGAGATTCGGACTACGATGACAAGTGATCACGAAGTTGATTTGGTATCCCTTATTTGCAATTGAAGTTGGATTTCACAAAGGCGTCTACTTATTTCATCATCGAGACTTTCTTCTATTTTCTATCGATTGATGACTTGCTTGAACGTATACAGTTATGATTAAGACTTGGATTATCTAGTTTCCAGCGGTCAAGGGGTGGTTGGATGAAGACCTGGACAACTATCACTTAAAGGAGTTACGTTGTAGTACTCAGTGTCACACGCAGATGTCGATGTGGATAATTTCAAGAGGTGTTGTACTTCTTATACTTTTGATGGAGTATAAGGTACTTAGAGATTCTCTTCTGCACCGTTCTTCAATCAACAATAGTGCAAGCTTAAGTAACAAATTTGGGGGATTTTACTTCAGTTTCAAGTTTGGTATAACGGGTTTACTTCACCATGTGATCACAACAATAGCCGAAAGAATACGAGGTTGGTAAGTTAGCCAGAGAGTTAAAGGTTGAGATGTAATCAGCACTTCTCACGGGTATTTTTGTGCTATTCCAAGACAACGATACTTCACAGTCTAAGCAAAATCTTCAAAGTTCTTCGATGACATTCATTCACAAGACCTTGATTATACCAAGTGTTCTTGATTCTTGCTTCATCTCCTCTACGGTTTGTGAAGTCAAGAGGGTAATGATTCTTTTGTATATCAAGATTTGTGCTTATGACAAGAAATTCTCGAGTAGATGGACGTACACGACAATGATGCTTCCGAGAGCTCGCAACCATCATGGGGGAAAATGTGTACATTCGGGACTTAATTGACTTTGATGTTACCATGTCAACTTACAGGGGGGAGTTTGTTAGCCCTAAAAAAATGCTTAGTATGGTTTGTGAAGTATTATGTAAACGTGAGAAGAACAAATGCTGATTTCTCGCATGCACCCCCGAACGAAAATTCACCAAGCCCTAATGACAAGAAGCAATGGTATAGTTGGTGTGGTTTGACTTCTACAAAATTCCGCTGTGCACTTTAATGACAAGTAGAAGATTGTTCAAGCTACATCAATGTTTCAGAATCTGCTTAAGATAGGGATGTTGGTTTGGGGGGAAGCCGATTCAGAAACTTCGCCAAAAAGGAGTCTATGAAGAAAGCTTTTCAAGACATGCTGCATGGATTGGGGGGAAGTTAATCCAACTCATGCATACTACAATGGTTCAAGAACAAGTAAAGACAATGAAGATCCAAGCTGGAATACAAGTTTTAAGACGAGGAGAACTCAGAAGACAACTTCAGCTATGGAAGCGCTTTGGAAGACTAAATTACGTTGTTATTTTTACCTGTTAGGAACATTGTAAGTAATTCTGTAAGTCCACATATTGGGGGAAGATTGTTAGCCCTAAAATATGGTGACTTATCTGGAATTACATTTATCATTTATAGTAGTGTCGGGTTAGTTTAGCTAGTAAAGCCCGGGACTATAAATACCCCCTCCATACTTCCATGGAGGGGCGAAGCTCACTTTTGTAAGGTGAAAGTGTGTGTGTTTTCTCTCAACAACATACACACTCTTCCCATTTCATCTCCTTTCTCTCTAATAAACATGGCTGATTATTTGTTTCATTTTATCCAACCTCCTGATCCAGTTTGTTGCTGTTTATACAAGTCATTTATTTCTAACATAAAGGTATAAATTATCTTGCGTATCAATAATGGATACCTGAATTCCTAAAGATATAAAGGCGAACCTCACATTTTTTAGGTGGAATTTTAAGGGTTTTTGTACTAGTCATACACATTCCTATCTATGAGACGCTATTAATACTTGGTTTTCGTCGGTGTGTGTCATAAAAAAATTTAAAATTTTGGTCAAAAATACCTTTTTATGCTATGTTTTGATATATTACCCATCATTTTAAGGAACAAGCAAATGGCAAATGAAGGAATAGTTTCTAAGGCTTATTTCCCTCCCCTACACTTAAGTTGAACATTGTCCCCAATGTTCTATAGAAGTACTCATAAAAACAAATAAATGGATAAGAAAACAAGGAAAAGAAACTAGCACTCCCCTGGTTTGCTCAATAATAGAGAAGAAACATTTGATAACTGGTTAAACCGTCCTCCAAGAATCATCCAATGAAACTTTCTAAGAACTTCCAAGCTTTTTCTCGTCAAATATAACCTGTAATCAAAGACAAAGACAACTACACCAAGCATAAAATCGGTAGGATAGATATAAATACAATGAGAATTTAGGGTTTTGACTCTATGAAAATAGTAAAGATAGGATGAGAGCAATGATGTAATCATAGGTTTATGCAGGTTTACAAAAGAATTACAAATTTTAAATATTGCACATTTTATTTTTCAAAATTACTAAAAAATTCGAATTTTTACATTCTCGGAGACGCGACGCCATCGGGTGTTAATCCCGACACCGTCTCTAGCGTTTGTGAAAATTTTCATTTTTAATGAGAAATTTCCTGCACGCAATTTTATTAGTTAAATCTGAAGAAAGCACTGCATAAAAACCTGGAATTAGTCATTACAATCATATGACTCGAAACTGACGCGAATTAATCTAAACAATTTATTTTAAATGTTTGAATTTGGTTCTTAAAAACCAGATATATTTCCCTACACTTAATTTGTTGCAAAATACCTTTGATTGCAAATAAGACGAAAACAAACAAAGCATGTTTACAAAATTCATTCAAACATAATAAAACAAACAATAAAGAATTAAAACACACGACACTCCTAAGTGCGGGAAAAGTAAATATTGGGTTGCCTCCCAAGAAGCGCTTTTCTTTATTTACGAGTCTTGTAGCTAGACTCGAAGTCACACGTTCTTACGTGACTTCTCCTTTGCTCCTTCTTCAGGATTTTGCTGCCATCAAACTTTGAATGCCTCTGCACACATACTCGTCATACTTGTATTCGGGCCCTAAATCTAAGCTGTCTGAGTAGTGGGTTTTTTCACAGTCATCATCATCACTCTCTATGACGAAAGAAGGAATGCTATCGGTGCCTCTATCCGCAAAATCTATGTGCTTGAACATGTCTATTTTGTGAGGCATTTTGAATATGATCCTTTCCTTATCTCTTTCAAACATGATCGTTCCCTCCTCTTTATTGTAAACAAGCCCGGTTGCATCCATAAATGGCTTTTCAAACACCACTGATCCAAGGTAATGATCTATGACACTAGTCGTATCCTCGAGCACCATAAAGTCGCATTCGTAAGTGAAGTTCCCAATGAAAACTTTTAACCCCCTAACTCTCCCTACAAAATTGCTGTTTTTCTTGGGGTTTGAAAGTTTCCTTCTTGGTTACAGCCTATTACTCATGCTCCAATTATAGTGAAGCCTGGACATTATGTTGACTGGTGATTCTAAATCTAAATAGGCTTGCTCTTTATTGAATTGACCAATCATGCAGGAAAACTTCACATTATTCACGTCTCCAGTTCTGATCTTAGCTTTTACCCATGGGCCGAGGGTTTTTTAAGAGCCATTCATGATACCTTAAATCTTTCAAAGTGGGGAGTGTCAAAGTGTTTCGGGCAATCTTCCTCTTCTTATTCTATTTCATCTTTGGTTTCTTCCCCAAACTCCTCCTCGCTCTCCACAATCATCTCATGATCCTCACACTCGGTTGTATTGGTCTTCACATTTCCTTCTTCCTTAGTTTCATCTTCCTTATTTAGAATGACGATTGAATTAACGAAGTGAACACGTTTTGGGGATAAAGGGTTTCTATTTTGTTTTGCTAAGGATGTCTGAGACGGATATTTTAGGGAGAGTAACTTTGACGGACTTTTGATTCCTTTGCCTCGGAGCTCCTCTCTTGTGGGGTTGTTAGTAGATGTGAAATTCATTTGAGCCACGAGGTTTCCTGCAGTGTCATGCATGGGATCGTCATCAAGCTTTTCAGATACGGCTTTCTACAAAAGATTTGTTTTACTAATCATGTCGTCTTGTTGTTGTCCAAGTAGAGTCCTTAGGTTGGATAGTCTTTTCTCTTGATGAGAGTCAAAATCAATTAATGCCTTCTCAAACTTTGTTTGGTACCTAGATTAGTGGGTAGAGAATGAGCCATTTCATGGACTTGTGAACGTCTAGGCGTATGTCTAGTTAAAATTCAGCTTTCCCTTCCAAGTATTGGCAGCTTCGTTAAAGTTTCTTGGTCCTTAGTTCTTAGTGAACAACCTACTTCCTGTCTCGTTTGCATAATCAACAAAGGCTTGTTCAGGATCTTCCATGCAATACTGAGTGTCGTAGGGACCGCTGCAGATCTCACATGAGGTAGTGATTTTGTTCACTAGAGTAGGTTGCGTCAGAGCAAGATGAGCTTCCATCAAGCGTTGGACTTGATTCTCGAGCTCGATGAGGTGGTGGTCGGATGTACTCGGGACATCTTAAGGGAAATAGATTTCCTTGAATGGCTTAGCGAAATCCCTTGGGTCGTTCCAACTTTTGTTGTCATAGAGGGCAAGGTCCTCTAATAATGCCCAGGATTCTTTGGCGCATCTGTCACGAAGCTTGCCACCGGCCGATTGGTCAATGGTTCGTCTTGTGACGGGATTGACATGGTCATAAAAGATTTGGACTTGGAGCCAAAGGTCGATGCCATGATGAGGGACTTTTTGTAGTAAGTCCTTAAAAAGAGTTCATGCTTCTGATAGAGATTCTCCTTGATGTTGTTGGAACATCAGGATATCATTGCAAAGTTTTGCAGTCCTTCCCGGTGGAAAGAATTGAGCAAGGAAACGAGTAGTAAGATCCTCCCATGTGGTGATAGATCCTGCTAGAAGACGTTCAAGCCAGTTGCTAGCTTGATCATGAAGGGAAAATTAAAATACACGCAATGTAACACCCCCAAAAATGGGTCGCATCGGAAGTACGTCCGGGGGTGTTACTTCATAATACACAGCGCTAGATACAAGAGAACGACCTCTAAATGTGTCGTTTGAAAAGTAATCTTGTTGATTTTCTTGGAATTGATTTGTCCCATAACTGCATCACAATAAAAAGCTTGAAAGCAATACAACGAGATTTGATCATTTGTATGTAAGTAGAAATCCATGAATGAAATCTTGTCAATTTAGACTCCAATGCACATCAAATAAGTCGAGCATCTAATTCACCTGAGAAAAAAATGCTTAAAAACGTCAACATAAAGTTGGTGAGTTCATAGATTTGTTTAAGTATAAATGTTGAACTAAAGTTCCATAAAGTATGTATGACCATTTAAATCCTTAAATGTCCTTCCAAAATGTATGTATGATTTTTAGAAATCAAGAATTGTAAAGCATGCATGACCATTTAAATCCCCAAATAGTCACCAAAATGTATGTATAGTTGAACCACCTTTGCCACTTTATTCAAGACAACGCGCAAGTATTCATGTATATGTATTGTTGGCCTTATAGACCCAACCAATCGTAATCCGACATGTTATAACGTTCGTTGCCCAGTGATAGCTAATCACCCAAACGGGGATTGTCAATCCCGAATAGATCTATTTTATAACATTCGCGTAGACAACATGCTATAACGTTCGTTGCCCAGTGATAGCTAATCACCCAAACGGGGATTTACACGCGAATAGATCTATTTTATAACATTCGCGCTCACCCTCTAAGTGATTTACAGTTCATGAAGCTGTGGCGTAGACTTATATATACCCATCACAGGTGTCCCCTCCAAGAACACCCGGGCATTTATTTAAAGAATATCTACTCCCGTTACCGGTGTCCCCTCCAAGAACACCCGGGCAGTACTGTTATTGTTATCAGTTCAATCCGCTTAAGCTAATCCGTAATCCTTTTTCAAAAGTAAAATATGCATTAAGCTAATCCGTAATCATAAAAGTATAGTATGTGTTCGCGACCAAAAATGAATTCAATTAATGTATCCCATAGCGGGCTATGCAAATAAGTATGTAAACCAATTTGTAATCAACCATGTAAATGCATTCGTAAACGAGCATGTTCTCACCCCAAAAATATATGTAAAACCAGTAAAACATGGGGCTATAAACTCACATTGATGTTGTAGAACGATTTGCAGAACTGCACATATTAAGCACAGCACAAACGGAAAGACCGGAACGGCTCGATCAAGAAGTTGCGATTTATCTTAACAGCTAAGTCCCACTAGCCTAGGATAATGTATTTGGGCTTCCGATGAATAGTTACGTCAACGCGACACGTTGATAAAGATTTAGATTTCCAAGTTGTAATAGTTTGGTGGTTGGTTAAATAAAATAAATCGAAAGTAACGCAAAGTATGTAATATATCCCGTATATATTACATATGAAAAATGAACAAGTATATAATTCGTATCGTGAATTATATAATAAAGACAAACAATCCAAAGATTAATATGAAATGTATAATACTTTGCAAGTATTATATAAGAAGTGTGAGTAAATAATTAACCAATTAGTTTGACCCGTTTTCTGAAATCACCACTTAATTAAATAAAAAGTTCTTGCATAAACGTAATCGTACGTTTTAAGGTTACTAATTAAGTTAAACGATGTTTATAAAGCTTTTACAACAATTATTATGTTATCTTCTAGCTGACAATTATAAAATATAAAATAATATTTTATAAATTTATATTTCGTTTCCTCGACGGGTCGTGTCTAAAATAGTTGTCTCATTGTAAAAGTATAGTTTTCGTTCGTTGGTCGGGTTATTGTATAATACAAATTAATATATCTTTAAAATATAACTTAGTCCCTGTTATCGGTTTCTAAAATAATAGAAGCTTTAGTGAATCGTTACTAAATATAGAAATTTATATAAATTTCGCCATGACTTTTCCGTTTATAAAACGATCCCAAGTCGAAAGACTTTGTTGCAAATCAACCTTTCCAAATCAATTTAATAGAAAACATCCAAGTAAATTTCAAGTGTATTTATTTGTTATTGTCATTGTTTCCATATTATAAGTCCGTTACGGGTCTAATATAATATATCCGAAAATAATAACTAATCACATTATTTGACCAATTATCCACCATTATATCCGGTTTTAATATTTATAAAACCTTATGTTATATTTATTTGTCGTTTTGTATAAATCAAACACACCATAAAGTTGTTTCTGCTCACCCAAACGCGCCCTTATGGTGAAACTGCTAACCCAAACGCCCCTATACGGTTTTCTTGCTAACCCAAACACCCCTTTATGCAAATCTGTCCAACCAAACGCACCCTTGTGCGATGACTGCCCAAACCAAACGCACCCTGGTGGCTGTTTTAACAGCCAAACACACACTTTCGGGTGTAAACCATAAAACCAAACATACCCTTGTGCGGTTGTTAACAACCAAACGCACCCATTTTTATGTTTCTCTTAACCCAAACACGCCCCTTGGCGTTTCTGTTCAAACCAAACGCACCATATTCGATGTTTATAACCAGAAACAAACACCCCTAGCGGGTCTGATTTCAGAACCAAACGCACCCTTATGGTGCTAAAATATCAAACGCACCCTGGTCGCGACTGAGAGACACCACACCCACCCTTGTAGGTGGCTTTTATCGAAACCAAAACGTACCCTTCTGGTGAAATGAACCCAACGCACCCTTCGTGGTGTTTCACAGCCAAACCACGCCCCTTTTGGTGTTTCGAAGCCAACCAACGCACCTTACGGTGGTGTCAAGAAAACCAACGCACCCTTGGGTGGTGGCTGCCCCACCAAACGCACCCTTGTAGGCTTGTTTTACAAACCGAACGCACTCTTTCTTGGGCTGCCATAGAACCCGACACACCCTTTTGGTGCACCGGTCAAACCAACGCACCCTTGTGGTGGTTGGGGTTTTGAGGAGATGGTGGTGACGATGGTGATAGTGGGGTGGCGGTGGCAGTGACGTTGAGTGGGTGGTGGTGATGGAGAGGGTGCGTGGCGGCGCGTGGTGGTGGGGATCGGGTAGATCGGGTGATGGGGAACACTTTTGGACTTGGCCGGAATACTCGCCAGAAAAGTTTTTCAGCGACGACGGCGGCGGTGCTGGCCGGAATCCGGCCGGTGGTGGCTGCCGGAAAATGAGGGAGAGAGAGAGAGAGAGAAAAGTGTATGTGTTTATATAAGATGAAAATGAAAAAAAATGTATAAAACTTTTTATATATATTAAAAGTTTTAATGCAAAGTGGCAAGTTCAAATAGATGGGGGGTCATTGTGTACATTTGTAATATAGTTTTGATAAAAAAAACGGTTCGGGACTCGTTTGAGCGACTTAACGGGTGATTCAAGGCACGAAACTTGCGCCATTGTTTTCCAAATCATTTTTCCCATAGAAACAAGTATTTACTTGATAGTATTTCATAAATATATATATAACATTTATAAAAATAATTGTTATTCATTTGGAAACCCGGTTATGTCTTGTCTGAAAGTAAAAACAAAAATAAATTTTTAACCCGAATATTTGCGTTATCAACAAACGTTTTTGAATAAAATGATGACTAATTTATTAAATATTTTTATTTAATAAAAAGTGTTAATTAAATATAATTTAATTGTTTTCTTGTTTCTAAATCTTGCGAGGGCATTTCACTCACCTTCTGACTGTTTTCGGGTCTCGGTCAAAACTAAAAAGTTGTCAGGAATGTCGTTTTACATCAAATTGCTTTAGAGTTCGAATAATGAAAACGTGATTTAGCTACTCGTTTTTATTAAATCAACTTAGGAATAACATGTATCCCCTTTAAATATGTTCCGAAAAATTACCGGTTACGCGGTAATCGCTTTTATGTGACAATAAAAGACCAAAAGTCAAAAAAAATCAAATCGGACCTGAAAAGTCAAAGGTTAAAATAGTCCTTTAAAATTCTAAAAATTCCCGGATGTTACAGTACCTACCCCTTAAAGAAATCTCGTCCCGAGATTAAATTTGTGTTAACCGTTTGTGTGACCAAGAAAAGATTTAACACTTAGCAAACCCGTTCTAAACAAGACGTTGATAACTTTATTCAGCGAAATTCGATATTTTGACATTTCTTAGTATATACCTAAAAAATTTGGCTAGGTTTGACCAGGACATTCAATCTATCAAAATGGGCACCTCAAAATAAATCATTACAGATCTCATGACCGATATAACCGCGTTATAATGACAGTCTCAATATAGTGAAAACCTCAAGAAGAAAGTGTAGTCACGTAGTATGTTTGTATAAGTTTCTAAATGTCCGAGGACGGAGTCTCGTTTCTGCTATCTGCAATGTTTGATGATTCACATCAACGTGGCTTATGGATGTAAGTACCCAACTTACTTGGCAGTACTAGGATGTATCACGGCCTAAGTCTTCCTACTAGTGGCCCGAATGAATAGTCTAACTATCTATTTCGTCGATAGGTGTTTATCTCGTTTAAGGTGGGGTTGCATTATCTATTGGCTAAAGTTGTACTAATTGGGACCGCTCCAGGACCCAACAACAGCGACAATAACATCAATAACTATAACAAATGGTGACGGGATGCCGAGAATAAGGACATTCCGATAAACAATATTCCCAGAATAAAGTTTATCAAATGGGAGGAGCTCGCGGAAGAGCTTATGCGATAGACGGTGGAATATGGTACTCAGTCATTAGTTCTATGTTGAATCGACTCCATTAGTTCAAGTGAGTAACAAGTCTGTTAGTTCCATGAACAGTTCATGATCGTAAAGATTTTGTAACGTCAAAAGTAATAACTTAGGAATAGGATTCGGTAGTTCCAAATGAGGCCTTAAGATTATGCTAAGCGGTAAGGCACGATTGTGTTTCTAGACCTTTTTAACGTATTCCGGTGATTATCGGGTTCGAGTTCATACTCGTGCCATATCGGATACCATTAAGCCCACTCATTTATAATTCATTACTTACATAAAGGAGCGTCCTAATTTATGTAAGTAAGAAATGATAAACTTATGGTTCAGGGATTTACAATTTCTTTATTTAACTGAAGAGGCGTCCCAGTCCTTTTAAATAAAGAGATTATAAATCATCCTATTTAATAATTTCCGATGTTATACGCGTACTCACATAACCTTGACATGTCGTTGCATGTGCTCTAATGAGTATGGGACGAGTGATTTAAAACTCGTCTTTGGAAGCTGGGAGTAAAAACTGCCAGGCGAGATCAACATAGAGTTCAAGATAATTAATGAGTACTCGGTTAGAGTAAATAAGGTAAAGATCTCTATAAACAAATCAGTATAGTGATTACCATATCAATCCTCCTATTACAAGTCCCGCCTATACAAGACTTGCAATACTTAGATTCATACACAATCCCGTGTAAACAGAACTGTGACGGGCTTTGTTAACATAGCAATTATCATATCAATCCTCATATTACAAGTCCCGCCCATACAAGACTTGTAATACTTAGATTTATACATAATCCCATGTAAACATAACTGTGACGGGCTTTGTTAACATAGCAATTATCATATCAATCCTCATATTACAAGTCCCGCCCATACAAGACTTGTAATACTTAGATTCATACATAATTCCATGTAAACAAAATTATGACGGTCTCCGTGTAATACGATATTATATAAAGTTATGAAGAAAATAATATTCTTAGAGACCATTGTTTAACTTACAATGTCTGAGAACGAAATGAGACCATTGTGCAACTCACAATGTCTAAGAAGTAAGATGAGACCATTGTATAACTCACAATGTCTGAGGTATAACTGAGACCATTGTGTAACAAATGCTCTGGTATTTATATAAATAACTCTTATATAAATAAACGTGCGATATACGCAAAAGATGTAAGCATATATATTACATATATGTATGTCATGTAAGCACTTAAGGTAACAAGTAACCTAAGCAAGTAAGCAAGTAGTGTGTATGCACTTTAAAAATGTTTGTTGTGATGCAATATTTGTGAAAACGGCTATAGTCTAGGGTAAAATATGCAACCTAGTTCTCTATAGCCAGTGCTCTGATAACAATCTGTAACACCCCCAAAAACGGGTCTCAGTGGAAGTACGTCCGGGGGCGTTACTTCATAATACACAGTGCTAGATACAAGAGAACGAACTCTAAATGTGTCGTTTGAAAAGTAATCTCGTTGATTTTCTTGAAATTGATATAACATTTGTCCCATAACTGCATCACAATGAAAAGCTTGAAAGCAATACAACGAGATTTGATCATTTGTATGTAAGTAGAAATCCATGAATGAAATCTTGTCAATTTAGACTCCAATGCACATCAAATAAGCCAAGCATCTAATTCACCTGAAAAAAACATGCTTAAAAACGTCAACATAAAGTTGGTGAGTTCATAGATTTGTTTAAGTATAAATGTTGAACCAAAGTTCCATAAAGTATGTATGACCATTTAAATCCTTAAATGTCCTTCCAAAATGTATGTATGATTTTTAGAAATCAAGAATTGTAAAGCATGCATGACCATTTAAATCCCCAAATAGTCACCAAAACGTATGTATAATTGAACCACCTTTGTTCAAAGTATGTATTGCTACTTTATTCAAGAGAACGGGCAAGTATTCATGTATATGTATTGTTGGCCCTGTAGACCCAACCAATCATAATCCGACATGTTATAACGTTCGTTGCCTAATGATAGCTAATCACCCGAATGGGGATTGTCAATCCCGAATAGATCTATTTTATAACATTCGCGTGGACAACATTCTATAACGTTCGTTGCCCAATGATAGCTAATTACCCGAACGGGGATTCACACCCGAATAGATCTATTTTATAACATTTGCGCTCACCCTCCATGTGATTTACAGTTCATGAAGTTGTGACGTAGACTTATATATACCCATCATAGGTGTCCCCTCCAAGAACACCCGAGCATTTATTTAAATTTATGTCCAACCCAAAAAAAATACAATTTGTCCAAAGTTTATAAAGAAGGCAGACACATTTAATGTCCCAAACTACTCAATTATGTGTTTGTCGGGGGGCCCTATAGTCCCAAACGAAATCCGACATGTTATACAACGTAACGTATCCCCAGTGATAGCTAATCACCCTAACGGGAGTTGCAATCCCGAATAGGATCTATTTTATATCATTCGACGTGGACATCACGCTATAATGGTTCGTTGCCGGCGATCGCAAACTCACCCAGAGAACATGATGCCACACCCGAAAGATCTATTTCATAACATCGCGCTCACATCCTCCAAGTGATTACAGTTTGTCATGACCGTGATGTAGACTTGTAATGGCCACAATTTGGGCAGTGAGTATGTACTCCCGTTTCCGTAGTCCCCTCCAAGAACACCATGGGCAGAACCGTTTTAAAATATGTACTCCGTTTACCGGAGTCCCTTCCAAGAACACCCGGCAGTAACGTTTTAAATGTGTACTCCCGTTACCCAGTGTCCCTTCCAAAACACCCGGGCAGATACCGTTTTAAAATACTATAGTTCAAACAGCCTAAGCTAAACCCGGTGAAGTCATTTCAAATGATAAAGAATGCATTATTGACAGAAATGAAGCAAATAATGTATCCCAGAGCGAAGCTATGCAAATATGTATGTAACACAAATTTGTACATCAATCTGTAAATGCATTTAGAAACGAAGCATTCTCCCCTCGCGTGTAATAAAACATTCAAAAGATTGAAAAGCGAGCTATGAAACTCACACATAGATAAAGACCGCGATCAATTAATCCAAATGAATCACAACTGAATCTGCAACGACTCTCAATCAGACCACGACCTATAAATATTCTTCGATTACAACACGTAATAAATACGACCAACGATGCGTACATCGTTACAACGAAAACATATATATATTTATATATATGTTTACATACATATACGTGATGAGAAATCCACTTGCGCGTCCTAACCTTAACACTGAGTATATTTTATATATACTATTTTCACATTTTACTACCCGACTAACTACAACACGTTCCAAGTATTAACCATTTTATACTGAACACATACTAATGACAAAATTACTCTACCAGGAGTAACTTATATACTACCAGTAGCAATGACTATAACTACCAGTAGTAACTATAACACTACCGGGAGTAACTATAACACTACCAGGAGTAACTTAACACTACCAGGAGTAACTATAACACTACCAGTAGCAATGACTTTTATAAAGTATATTTATTTTCTAAGTCTGACCCGACTATAACGACCCACTAAATCACATTTTCACAACTCGGGTTCTAAAAGATTTATGCGAAACGATATTCCGAACAACTTCTCATTTTGTTCGAGACCGAAACTCGACTAGAAATGGTGAAAACCCACTCGCACAGGTCGATGCAGTGTACTAATTACCAAACAGCCAGATTTTGCCCCCGCCTTAAGACCCGTTAGCACTCGCTTTTAGACTTAAAGAACCTCGCGGGGAAGTAAAACGACCTTCCGAACAACTTTCATGTTTCGACCGAAGGCCGAAACGGACTCGAAAGTGCCCGAATCGAGCTTTTAAAATCCGGACAGCAAGCGCCCCTACATCACTAGTGTCCGACACACACACACACACACACACACAGATATATATCTCGTTTTTGCCATAACTTTCTCGTTATTTGGAGTTACAAGACGATCCCTATATGGAAACGATCGTCTAAGCAAGCTCTACCATATTTCAAAGCCTAAAATCAGATTTACCAATTTCTCGATCCTCGTTTGGCGTGCCAAACTTTCTGCTCACAGTCCGCTAGTTACAAATCACGCCAAAATCCGTTTTTGACCCAAAATCTCATCAAAACTACATCTAATGTGCCTTATAATTTCATACTAATCATACTTCACTACCAACAACATTTACACTAAACACGCCGCAAGTTTCCAATGGATTTTTCATCACATATAACCAAATCTCGAAAATATAATCGAAAATCATTAAAACCAAATGGACAGAAACCTTACAATGTTATTTAAGCGATAACGGACTCGATAAATTTCTCGCCTTGCTCCTCTTGAGTATGTCGCGGCTCACCACCAACAACCGAACCAAATCAAAACTCGAACCAACCCAATATAAAAACAAATCAAACAAACCACCTCCTAGTGGCCTCTTGCTTGGTTCGAACCCACAACCAAGAGCAAAACCCAACTCGAAACTTTCTTTGTTTCAAAAAAAAATCACTTCAAATAAAACCTTGTTGCAAATCCATTTTTATTACATTGGATGACTAATAAGGACCACCTAAAAACAACATTTGATAGTGATAGGAAAATCAAAAACACACAAGAGTGAGGGTGTTGTGTATTCGCAGAAACCACAAGAATAATGAAAAGAAAGATAAAAATGATAACTTGTATATTTATATAATAAATATCTTACAAATATCTTTTAGATATTTTGTAAAATATCTAGTTAATTTAACGCGAGCCTTAAACGCGAGCATTTGGCCGGCTGAAAACAACTACGACATGGTCAATCAAAATGATATTTGATGAATCATATGAATAATAGCGAGACACTTCGTAAATTTTTTGAAGCTCGAAACGATAACGAAACGCGCGTCAAACGTCCACTCCTCGGACGCGTCAATAATCAACAATATATCGAATTCTTCTCCAAATTTTTCATAATAAAATACGAAAATAATTTCTATTATGACAAATAAAGATTTTAAATGGTCGTACACTCGCTCACAGAAACTCGGAAAAAATATTCTACGACATCGGGCACTGCGATCGGCGTACAATGCCCTAGAAACACGAGGTGTTATATCATGACTATCGTGGGTTCTTGGTTCTAGTAATAGGTTACATATGAATCAATGCATCCACATGCTTAAGACAAATGGTGATACTTGTGCATAAGCAGGACTTGCTCATAATCACTTTTTTATGCTTTACATACAACATGCTTGGGAATCCAAAAGATGCCTTCATGAATTAATTATCAAGACCATGGTTGCATTTGGTTGAACTTAGGCGTCCAACCATGGACTAGCGAGGTGAGTGAACGATTTTTAGCATTACAAATGCTTACGATATAATTGAGGTTAACACAAAAGATTGCCAGGGTTTTTCGGGTGTCGTTTGGTCAAAACGCGAAAAAAACGCTAATTTAAAAAATAAAACACCTAAAAGTAATATCTGGAAGTATTACAAATCACGAAACACTTGGAAAAAGTTTAAAAATATCTCATAAAGCCTAAATTTAATTAATAACCGATCCGGCACGACACACGATGACGTTTTTCAGATTTACGCGGTTTAACTTCCCGGTAAACTATCATATTCAAACGTAACATGGAAAAGTCAAAGATAATAATCGAAAAGGTTTAAAATGTTGACCTGAAACTTATGGGGTGTGACATCCTTTCCCCGTTAAAAGAGCTTTGTCCTCAAAGCTTAGGACGTAGCTTGAGACGCGAATTCAAGTTAGCAAAAAGATGAGGGTACTTTTTCTGCATTTGGTCTTCGCGCTCCCAAGTATACTCGGGACCTCTTCTTGAATTCCAACGGACCTTCACAGTTGGAATGCGACTTTGCTTCAAACGTTTAACTTCGCGGTCCATAATTTAATCGGTTCTTCAATAAAATTGAGCTTGTCGTCGACGTGGACTGTCGTCCCAACGAATAGCGAGAGTTGGTTCGTCATGATAAGCACTTCTTACGGTTTAAGACGTAAAAGTACTATGAACATGGCTCAGTTTCTCGGGTAACTCAAGTCGATATACAAACGTCCAACTTGGGCGAGAATCGTAAAAACACGTCAAATAACAGGGGTTCAGCATTCCCGTTAGCGAAACGTATCACTCCTTTCCAGGGCGATACTTTCAACATAACCTTATCCCCAACTTGAAACTTCAATGGCTTACGTCTCAATGGCTTACGTCTCTTATCAGCGTAGCTCTTTTGTCGATCACGTGAAGCTTGTAGACGATGCTTGATTTGGATAATCTTCTCGGTTGTTTCACGAACAATTTCTGGGCCAGTGAGCTGAGCATCTCCCACCTCAGCCCAACAGATAGGTGACCGGCATTTGCGACCATACAACGCCTCAAAAGGTGCAGCTTTAATACTTGTATGGTAGCTGTTGTTGTAGGAGAACTCTATTAAGGGTAGATGTCTGTCCCATCCCTTTCCGAAATCTATCACACATGCTCGGAGCATGTCTTCCAATGTTTGGATAGTCCTCTCACTTTGACCATCTGTTTCTGGGTGGTACGTTGTACTCATATCTAATTGAGTTCCAAAAGCTTCTTGAAGAGATTGCCAGAATTGAGACACGAACCTGCCATCGCGATCAGAGATGATCGAAACCGGCACTCCATGTCTCGACACCACTTCTTTCAAGTACTGTCTAGTCAGTTTCTCCATCGAGTCATTTTCCTTTGCTGGCAGAAAATGAGCAGATTTAGTGAGTCGATCGACTATAACCCAAATCATATCTTGCCCACTTGCCGTCTTTGGTAACTTTGTCACGAAATCCATAGTTATATTCTCCCACTTCCATTTAGGGATTTTAGGTTGTACCAACAGACCGGACGGTTTCTGGTATTCTGCTTTAACCTTTGCGCAAGTCATACACTTACTCACATATGTGGCAATTTCTGCTTTCATGTTGGGCCACCAGTATAGCTTCTTCAAATCTTGGTACATTTTGTCCGATCCAGGGTGGATCGAATACTTTGACTTATGCGACTCGTGCATAATCAAAGCCCTCAAGTCACCAAAACATGGTATCCAACTTCTATTCTTCAAACACAACGTTCCATCTGTACGTGGCTCTAGATTCTGAATCATGCCACTCAAATCTTCTGTTCCGTAATACTCTTCTTTTCTCGCCTCAACCTAAGCATTCAAGATTCGCACAGGGAGGTTCAAACCGATTGTCATAACCAAGGGTCGAACTCGTAGTGGCTTAGGTCTACTCTTTCGGCTCAACGCATTAGCCACCACATTCGCCTTTCCCGGGTGATAACGTAACTCACAGTCGTAGTCACTTAACAGCTCTAACCATCTACGTTGTCTCATATTCAACTCTTTCTGATCTAGAATATGTTGCAAACTCTTATGATCAGTGAACACAACGCACTTCGTGTCATAAAGGTAATGTCTCCACATCTTGAGAGCGAACACCAAAGCTCCCAATTCCAAATCATGTGTCGTGTAGTTCTTCTCATGGATTTTGAGTTGGCGGGATGCATAAGCTATGACTTTCTCCTTCTGCATCAACACTGCGCCTAATCCCTTATGAGAAGCATCACAATATACTACGAAGTTTTCACTTCCTTCGGGCAATGCCAAAATCGGTGCACTACACAACTTTTGTTTCAATGTCTAGAAAGCAGTTTCCTCCTTTTCACCCCAATTGAACTTTACACTTTTCTGAGTCAGCTTCGTCATAGGCTTGGCAATCTTGGAGAAACCTTCGATAAATCGTCGGTAGTAATCGGCAAGACCTAGAAATTGGCGAATTTTTATTAGAGTCTTGGGTGATTCCCAATCCTTGATTGACTCAATCTTTGTAGGATCAACGTGAATGCCTTCACTATCAATCACGTGTCCAAGAAATTGTACCTTCGACAGCCAAAAGTCGCACTTCGAGAACTTGGCGTACAATTCTTCCTTCTTGAGCAACTCTAAAATTAGTCTAAGATGTGCATCATGTTCTTCCTTGGTCTTCGAGTAGATCAAGATGTCATCGATGAACACGATCATAGATTTATCTAAGTGTGGTCTGCATACCCGGTTCATCAAGTCCATGAATACTGCCGGCGCATTAGTCAACCCGAAAGGCATCACTTGAAACTCGTAGTGACCATAGTGGGTCCTAAACGTCGTCTTTGGAACATCCTCATCACAAAATCTGAGTTGGTGATAACCAGACCTCAAGTCGATCTTCGAGTACATACTTGATCCTTGCAACTGATCAAACAAGTCATCGATTCTCAGAAGTGGGTATCGATTATTTACAGTAAGCTTGTTAAGTTCATGGTAGTCGATACACATCCAAAAAGAGCCATCTTTCTTTTTGACAAACAAAACCGGAGCTCCCCAGGGTGAGGAACTTGGTCTTATGAATCCTTTGTCAGAAAGTTCTTGTAGTTGAGCAGACAATTCTTCCATTTCTGACGATGCTAATCTATACGGGGCTCGAGCTACAAGTACAGCACCTGGGACTAAGTCGATTTGGAATTCAACTTGTCGTATCGGTGGTAATCAAGGTAAGTCTTCAGGAAAGACTTCCGGAAAGTCCCGTACAGTCGGGACGTCTTCGAGTCGCTTCTCCTTCGACTTGTCTTTGTTTTCTTTCATCGTAACCTGCGCCAGAAATAGTTGACAACCTTTCTCCATATTGGGCTTTACCATATGATAATAATGCTCAACGTGATGTCTTCTCATTGTCATTTTTCTCCTTGAATCGATCGAATTTCATTTCCGTAAGGAATGCGCACATATCTTCTCCGTCACAGACAATCAATGCATGTTCCTCCTGCTAACAATCCATGTCCGTGATAACGTCAAACTACCCAAATCTTATGGGCTCAGGTCGATATTAAATGATGTCCTAAAATTCCTATTGTACAGCTCTAAGCACGGTGCCTGTTTTCTGAGTTCTTCCTGTCAGCTAGCTCGACAACTAGTTAAACGTCTAAGGCAGAGGTGATATTCTAGCAATGTACTAAAAGTATTAGATACGAAACTTCTATTCTTGCACCGAATCAATAAACTATAAGCATGATGATCGTTGAGAAGGAACGTACCCGTGACAGTGTTGGAACCCGGATTAGCGTCACCTCCTCCAAGGACATATGCTTTGCCTCTTGCATCAGGGACTCTTGCTTTGTTCCACGGTTTTGGTTCTTGACTTTGGGAAATATTCCAATAATGTCTTTGGGCTCACACTCAAAACACGTACAACCACTGATTTAGTTGGAGTTTTTGAGTAGTTGTGGCAATTAAAGCCATGAATCTTTGTCATTGTCCCAACTTTCTTAAGTTGTTACCATTCATAGTTCACTGTCCCTCATGTGAGTACACTATTGCAGAAAGGAAGTGTTCCTTCATAACCCCTCTTCTCATTGTTACCAGCCGTATAAGCTCTAGCAACATTCTGACCTCCAGTATTCTGTCGTTTGTGGGGTGGTTGTTGCCCATGGTTATCTCTATAGTTGTTGTCCAATTCTCTTGTTCTTGGGTTCTTAAATCATTAGCCCCTTCAACTTTTTTATCATCAAGTAGTTGGCAATGAAAAATCTTGTAGTCCTTGTGGGTTCTGCAGCAATCACATTTCCTTGGATATTATCGGGAAGACCTCACATTAAAATTTTTCCACCCGTCCTATCTCGGGGACCATTTTGGTACACATCATGGTAAGTTCTTGGAACCTTTTGTGTAAGTAGCCATGTCATTGTTCTTCACCGTTAAATTCTTCAAAATCGGTTTCATCTTTGGATCTCGTTTTCGGGCAGTACACTTCAGTCATCCGCTCATAGCTCTTATGATAAGCGTATGCAGCTTCGTTCGATGGTCTCTTGTGAGAATTCCACAGGTTAATGCCACTGTCGAGTAAGTGCAGGTAGCAATATTCACTGATATTTTCTGGACAGTTGCTGATGTGAAACACAGTTTCCATCTTTTCACTACATCTTATCAACCCAACCACTCCTTCTGTTCCTTTAAAACTCAGTGGTTGACATTTCATGAAATCTTGATAAGTACATTCACGAGCACCAGGCCTATCACACTCTTCCAATACCCTATTATGGTTTCTTACCGTACACCAGTTGTCGCTTATGATTCATTTAGTATCATTTCCCTTACCATATCCTCCTCTATTGTAATTCCCATTTCGAGTCAAGTTCTCGGTTTAATGCGAGCCACTAGAGTGGTTCACACGTTGTTGATCATTTCTTCAATTGCGACAGGGGTCATACCGGAACGAGTGTTAGTCATTGTTCTACATCACAAGACACAACCTATGGTGAGATTTGAAAGAATACTCCGATTATTAGATAACAATATTTATACATGTATGAAATAAAATATAATTACACACGATTGCAAAACGAATAAATAACAATATAGATAATTAGGGAGAGAATCAAAAAGTTTTTTCATTTCATGAATAAAAGCCTAATTCGGTTACAACAAAATCAAAATCAGGTGCATGTGATCTACAATTAATTTCTACTGTATCATCTAGACTAACCATAGTCTAGTGTCACTAATGATCATGGTTATACTTGTCTAGGGCGAAAAACCCAAATGTCTCTCATCATACGACTTACACTTCTGTGTCTCCCCGTGTATTCATCATGATTCTATCGAACTGACGAAACTCTCCGTGAAAGAGACATATAGTCGAAGACTGTTACAGATCCTTCTCGATATCCAACTATAGCATGAACTTGAGGTTCACTCTAACATCAAGCTTCAATCCTTGATCATCGTCTTTCTCCCTAGCTATCAGCGGACCGGCCTCCAACTTCTTGAACAGTCTCAATCCTGACATCTATAGTCGAACTTAGACATGTGATGGTAAAAGTCACGCATTACATATCCAAAGGCAATTGCATATCCTGAATAACTAACAATGATCCTCGTGCCAGAAGAATAGAAGGAATCTCTAAGTTGGCTCTTAAACTCTCCTCAACTATTGGTGCCGACATCGGGTCGTTACCTACCTCAACCAGTGTTCAAGCAATGGTGTAACCTCATATATCGGTGAGTCCCTGACATCCATAGGGTCAATCTCTCACATGATCTTAACATCATTCCCATCACCAATATCAACTCATATTCAACCTTAGTCTTTATTAGGTCAACTCAGTTTCCTCTCTATGCTAGCCTTAGAAAGAATATGAAATCTTGAACTTTTACGAGGTGGTAAGCGATCAGCAGGGTAGGAGGTAGGATACCATAACTAGTGTTGATGATGGACAGAATCAAACGGGGATTACATTCTTGTGAGATGGTCCAGCAGAATGTAGGAGATGAATGCAGTGGTCTCTCTGATGATACCTAATGCTGACTTATGTCGTCGGTGGATACAAAGTAGATAATGGTAGCAGCACACCACGACGAAATGCCTCACTATGTCATGGTGCTCTCCTCAGAGGTAAACAATCTAGGTGGTGGTCCATCTCTAGTCAAAGATCCAGATGAGCCGATTGGTGCATCCACCCGAAGAATGAATGGCAAAGGAATCCATAAGATAAAATAGAAAATGATAGGCAGTGGTCTGGACGAACGAGGTGATGCCATGCTCCATGCTAATTCTGCGAGCTGGGCTAAAAGGTCAACTCGCTTCTCGCAGTCAACAACTTACGGGCCATTAGATGGGATTCGCAAGTAAGGTGACAAAAGGAATAGCCTCCTGGGTCGGTTATGGAAGCGCTGACCGTCCGTCAAATCCCGGGACGGGGCAGTAACAGGAGCAATAGGAAATTCAGATAATGATGATGGACGTGATGCTACTTGATCCTCACCGAGCAAAAAACATCACATCTGGATCTGAGAGGTGGGGGCATCAGAAGAATCAGGAGCTCAGAAGTATGGTGAATAAGACTGGGGAATAGTGGTAGCGAAGGCAATGTGCTCTGGTGAATACATCTCATCTAGTGAACCATAATCAGAATTCAAATAGGGAATCAAGCCACAATCTAGTGGGTGAAGCGACAAGAGTCGTCTCAACCATAGGAGCGGCAGATGAAATAACAGGAGTAATAGTAGAAGTCTCTGAAGCAACCACAGAGGCAGAAGATAACAGTAGGAATATCACCAAAAAGAATAACGAGAGGGGCGGTGATCCCACCTCTTCATCGAAGAATAGATGAAAGTCGCAATAGCTGAAGTGCATGATCTGACACGCAAAAGATTATATAATCTCCTTTATATGAACCATGCACGGCATAAAGGAAACGATGAAATGAATGGAAAGGTAAATAGACATATATAGAATAGCTCAAGTATATATAGGAGTCTTCTATATCTATATATATATTTTCTATATATATTATATATATATATATATATATATATATTATATAGATGGATAGACAACACGTAAGCCACAAATAGGGCACACTAAGGATCAATATGGTTATAGACAGATAGTATAATACTGGTTCTCTATACCTTGGCTCTGATTACCCAATCTGTCAACCCCCCAGATGGGGCCTGGAGAATACGTGTTGTCGGGCGTGAGAGTTATAAACAATCCGAACACAAGTAATAAGAAGACATAATCATGGATGTTAACAAAACGTTGTACATGTTGCATAAAGGGAAAATTAATTTAAGTTTTACAACCAATCATATGAAAGTTAAATGTAGTGGAAGCATAACAAAGTTTGATAATGACAACGAGTATATAAATAGATAAGTCTTGAAATCGGCGAAGTAATCGACTAGACTCCAATTTAAGTCAAGAATAAGGCAAGCTAGACATGAGAAAACCTATTTAAAACGTCAACATAATGTTGTGATTATAGGTTTAAGTTAGTACAAAGAGTGACCAGCGATTAAAACGTATGCGGACAACTATAACTGATACAGCATAACATAAGACACCGTTGTAATAACAACATGGCGAGATCAAATCATGCCACTTTGTAGTACTGCCCTTAAATGGTGTCCCAAACAAAGACCACCACAATGCAAATTGGACATGAATATTTAATCTGTTGGTCGCAGCTAATTTAGTTACCAAAACCGATAGGGTTATTATCCTAATAGATCTATTTATTCATTCGCGCTCACTTAACCAATCCAATTGGCTATAAGTGACTAACGGTTCATGATAGTTTGGGCAATAGTGGTTTGTAAGCAAACTTAGGCAACACATAAACATGTAAATACGTAAGAACTTTGTCAATTTTAATAGCAACATGTTTCTCTCCCCAAGTATAAAGGTTGTAAATCGGTAAAAACGTGGGGCTATGAACTCACCTTAAGCAAGTGGTGAATCGGATAATCAACGGAGAAGTAATAAAGCCAAAGGATCCTACACGCGACCTAAATAAACGACGCGTCTTAGGAAAACAGAAGATAACCGAAACTTGTACGATACGCTTTTAAGAGAAAAGACATCCATGTGTGTTTGCGCTTTAGTTTATTTAATAAAGTATGACTAAATAAAAATGATAGAGTTTTTCGTTAAGTTCCATCGTTTATCTGAAAATTGCCATTTTTAGTAACTTTCTATTTCGTTAGCAACTACCTTATTTGTTTTTCTAAAAAGTGGTTTCAACTCATTCTCGCCATAACTGGGTTTAAAGTCCGTTTTTAGTGTTTAAGTAATAGGAAATCTTTTTTATTTTTTTTTTTTTTTTCTTTTTTTTATTTTTATTTTTTTTTTTTATTTTTTTTTTTATTATTTTTATTTATATCGAAACGAGCTATCAAAAACTACTTTTTGATATTGAAAAAAATTTTTAAGTGTCCTCCAACCTTTTATACATTTTCATTCAGTAATACATTTTCGAATTTTAATCATAGACTTAACCATAGACTCAACCATAAGACCGCCATAGTGTCTAGTCCAACCAAACTTCTTTTTCGCCAAACTAATCAAAAAACTCTTAATATCTAACTCATCATTTATATTATTTGCAACCCACATTTCCACTAATCTTCCCACCCCCCCCCCACCCACCCCCACCCCCCACCCCCCCCCCCCCCCCCCCCCCCCCCCCCCCCCCCCCCCCCCTCCCCCCCCCCCCCCCACCCCCCCCCCCCCCCCCCCCCCCACCCCCCCACCCCCCATAATAATAAAAACAAAATAATACTTCTATTTTTTTAAAAGTTGTCAAGATATTTTTATCAATTTTTGAAGAAAAGTAATCTCAAACATTATGTACTCGTAAAACTTGAAAAATATTATAAGAATGAAAGAAGAAACATAGAGATGGGTAAGAATTTGCTTACAAAGATGAAGAAAACAAGTAGAGAATTACCAAGATCTATACCCAAAATGACTAGATTATAAAACCCACACTTATAAATTTAGGAACCCCAAATTTTATAAATCTTGCAAACCCTTGAAAATTTAAAGAAAACTATATTGGATCAACCTTAGATAACTATAACTAACTTCTTCGGAACATTGGATCTTGAAGGTAAATCAAAAGTTATGGCATTGGTTGGGTGTTGTAGGTGAGCCGTGAGAGGAGGAGGGACAGAAGAGATAAATTTTTATGGGCTTGTGTGTGTAGATCTATAAGAATGTGAAAGTATGGTATTTATAGGACAAGTTAGGTTTTTGTGATTGGGTTGGAAGCATCAAGTGGACTAACTACCACCAAAGGGGTGTGCCCTTTGGGGTTTCGGGAAGATAGTCACAAGGAACCAAATGGGTTCAATTTTAAATATGGTTCATCGGAGATACATAAGTTGGTCATGTTGAGGTCAAATGATGTCAAAGTATGTGTAAGAAGTCACATGTCCATGACTTGGTTAGTTTCTTGTGCATGAGAGTGACTTCCTCATAAATCACTATCTTATGCTTACATGATCACATGCATGGGTTTTTCAAAAGATGCTTCAAGAATTAATTTAGGATGCATGGTGATGTTGTTGTGGTTTAGGCGTCCAACATGTCAAGCAAAGGGAGGTGAATGAAATTTTTAGCATTACAATGCTTGACGGATGATAATTCGAGTTTACACGAAAAGATTGCGGGTCTCCGGGGTTCCGTTTGATCAAAAACGCGAAAAACACAGTTTAAAAGATAAAACCCTAAATTAATATCGGAAGTGATTAAAAATCACGAAACACTTAGAAAAGTTAAAATATCTCATACAAGGCCTAAATTAATTAATAACCGATGCCGGGACGTGCCCGGTGATGTTTTTCAGATTTACGCTGGTTAACTTCCTGGTAAACTATAAGATTCAAACGTAACATGTAAAAGTCAAAGATAAAAAAATCAGGAAGGTTTAAAATATTAACCTAAAATTTACGGGGTGTGACAGTTAGATCATGGTGATCTTACCAAGTAGTGTTAGATAGTTGTAATATAAGTAGTGTGGTGAAGTGAAGTCTTGAAGTTGTGAAGAAGTCGTAAAGTTGTGAAGTTGTGAACAAGTAGTGAAGTCATGTTGTGATAGATTGGTTCTAGCTAAGATTAGAACTCGACATTTAGCTTTGTGTCGTAAATCGGTGTAAGCAACGTTGTGTACGGTTTTCTCCACCATAAGGGAGCTTGTTGACATAGTGAAGAAAACTCTCGAGTTAGGTGCTCGGGGAGTGGCGTGGGGAAGAGTGCTTCGTTAACGAGACCAACTGTAAATACTCGTGGTGTGGTTTGATTGTTTTATTTATCTCTTGCTTGCATTTTTTCTGCATACTATCTATATGAATGTTTAGTAAGTCATATTGTTTATATTATCGTGAGTGTTGACTTCACATAAACGTCGAATCTTGATTTTACAAAACACTTTAAAACTTAAATTAAAATGCGTAAATATTCTACCCTTTTTTTTTATTTTTAGTTTCCACATGGTATCATGCGCCACGCTAAACAAGATTTTAACTTAAATTGTATTTTAAACACTTGAATCGATCTATGGGAATCGGAAAAATATTTAGAAGGGCAATCTATGCAAAGCCCACACTTTATTGAAAGTGATGGATTTATTTTATTGGAAATATAGATTTGAAAACTTATGTGACGCAAAAAGATCTAGATACTTGGCAAGCTATTACAGATGGTGATTTTCCTTCCTATCTCAAAATAAATCCGAAACTAAAAAGGTGAAGTTTGTACCTTTTGATAAACAAAACGATGATCTTTAAAAAGAAACTTGCAAAAATACATAATGAAGCTAAAATAGTAATTTTTAAAGCTTTGCCACGTAAAGAATATTGGATATAATTATATGTGTAAACGCAAAGACCTTTGGGTACTTTATTATCACTCATCAAGGTATTAATCAAGTCAAGCTAACCAAAATAGATTCTTCTCGTCAACAATTATGAACATTACGATTCGAAAGGATCATAGTAATGCTTTGCTAAATCTTAACACTATTATTACTAGTTAAAAGCACTTGATGAAGGGTTATCTAGCAAGAATTGTTGTTAGGACGTTTCTTAGGACATTACATCCAAAAATGGCGCGGGAAAGTCACGGCATTTGAAGAATCAAAAGAATCTAACCTTACTTTGACAAACTTATTGGAATTGAAAGTTTTGAAGAAAGTCAATAAAGAAAGATTTCGAAACGGTAAGCAAGAAGAAAAAAGTATATCTCTTGCATAAAGGTGAAAAGAAGGAGTGTTGAAGATAGCTCAAGTTCTGATAGTGATGCCGAGAGTATGCTATGGCCATAAAGGAATTCATGACAAATTCTTCTAGAGAACGAGGAAGATTTGAAGACAAAGATAACCACGAGGCGATAGAAAAACATTCCAAAGAAGTAGAAATGATGGTTATGGTAAAAGTGAAAGAAAATGTTTAGATGCTGGTTATCCAAATTCTCATTGGAGATTTGTTCAAAGCGCAAAGAACAACGTCAAAGAGATTTTTGGAGGAAGCAGGAGCGACAATGGAGAAAGATGATAGTGGAAAAGATAAAGATGAAACTTGTCTTTAGCTCAAGCGCCCGATGAATTATGCCTAGGATAAATTGGAACCGATGCGTAGAATTAAATATGTGGATGCTCAAAATACTATGACGTAATCTAAAGGTATTTTTCTTCATACAAAGCATACAACGGAGGTAACGTAATTTTTGGAGCACACTTGCGTGGTAAATCACAGGCAAATGTACGATTTTAAGGACCTCCTAATAATTAATAATGTTGAGCACATAGATAACATTAACATATACTTGCTTAGTGTAGGTTCAAAATGTGATATCAAATTGCAAGGTAATATTTACCAAACACGATAGTGGAAATAATTAAAGTCGAAAAGGTTATAAGGTAAAGGATTTAGGAAAGAGGAATACTATGTAATGGAAATAGGAAATAAACTTGGAAGACAACATATGCCTTGGAACATTGGTCGAAAACTACCACATATGCATAGTGAGATTAGGTTACACTAATATGCAATTAATTCAATCATAGCATCTAAGAATTAGTTAGAACTACCAAACTAAAAATACGATCCGAATTTTTGTGATGCTTGCAAAATGGAAAAAAAGCTCATGCGAGTCAACAAAGGCTAAAATATAGTTCAAACTAGATGTTAGAATACTTACATGAATTTGTTTGGCCCTCGCCTACGAGATTATGGGCCAAAACTATTTAATTTTTTAAAGGCGAGGAATCGTTATACCTTAGTAATCGTAGATTGGACTATTCTCGATTCACAGGATAGATTTTTAGCAAAAAAAAAACCAAAAGCCTTGAGAAAAATTCTAAATATTTAGCAAAATGATCAAAACAAATTAGGATGTTCATTTATTCAATTAGACGGCTCATGTAGGGATTTGATAATGAAGTACAATTCGGTAACAATTGTGATTTAAATGGATATCTGATCGTTCAAACACACCATACAAATAGTATGTGTAATTAAGAGGTGAAATCAATTATAGTATAGTAGTATACGTATTCCAAAAGTTTAAAGAGAATTTTCTTTTATCACAACGCGAATCTCTTAAAACTCGGGGTCGTTTGTCTCGGCGATGTGTGAATGGAAGTCGGTAAGTTGTGATGGTGTTTGAATGATTTTAAAAGGTTTTTGATTTGGTTTCTAATTCTACGCATGAAAACGCATAAAACATGTAAAGACTAGTAAACAATAAAAGCATTTAAGAAATTAAACACGAAAACGTTAACAAGAATTAAAAAACCGCGACATTTAAGCAAATAAATCAAAATTTAACCCTACAAATGCAAATTTAATTTTTAAAGATCCTAAATGACTAAAAAAAAATTTCAGAAAAAGAATTATATTTTTTTTATTTTTATTTTATTTAATATGAATTAAAAACTGATTTAATCTAAATAAATCATTAAAAATAGTAAACTAATTTTAAAAATTCTAGAAAAATTACAAAAAATACCTTGAACAATTCTAAACCTAAGAAAAATAATAACTGGAAAAGAAACTAAGCAAATAAGCAGTTAATAAGCAAACAGACTCGAATAAGCAAAACTTAAAGAGACCATAAGAAATAAATGTTGCAAAGAAAGATTGAAAAAGTCTCAAGGGCAGATGGTGTTTGTGTGGTGTGTTAAGGTGTTGAGTGTGCAAAGGGGGAGGTCATGGGTTCGACCCCCATGGCTTCCTTTTTGAAAAATTATTTTATTTTTTTAAAACTTTTTTCAAAAAAACTGAAAGAACACATTTAAATAAGAATTTTTTATAAATGGAGCTTTTATTGAAACTAAAAGAATAAGCTTAGAATAAGCTTTTTAAAACTGACAGACTCTAACTTATAGCTTTTAAAAACTATTTTGACATTAGGACTAAATAAGCAAATGAAAAACCTAATAAGCTGAATAATACTCTCTTCCTAGACCAAATAAGCTAAAGAAATAAGAAATAAGCAAATTCCATAAGCTGATAAGCCCTTGAAAGTTAAACTCAAAGATGACAGACTCTAAGGAGAATGTCAATCTTTGAGCCAATTTTAAGACCAAATAAGCTCATGTAATAAGCTGCAAGCTGAAAACAGCTAAAATTTAGCTTCTTATCAACAAATAAAAACAAGTTTAAAGTAAATTGACTTAGAAATAAGCTAGAAAAACAGACTTTTAAACTGACAGTTTAACAACTTAGACTCTTTTTGGATTTTTGGAGTCTGAGAAATGCAAAGTTCAACCTTAAGATTAAGCTACTAAAAGCTAATGAAAAATCTCAAAAACTAAAAACAAATCAACCTTAATGTCCAAAGAGCTTATACTTTCAAAATCAAACCTTAAATCATACTAAATCTAACTCAAAATTGAAATTGAAAAATGGATTTTTAACAAAAACTTTTGGACAAAATTTAGACCAAGACCAAAAGAACAAATGCATCCCTATACAAACTGCTTTCAACTGTATTCATGATCAAATACAAGCATGTAAATCACACAAAACAGCTACTAACCAAAATCTAATCATTAGAGCTTAATTATGAAATTGGACATCTACAGATTCAAACCCTAGCTATAATGAACCTTAAATTTGAAATTTAAGCTATAACAACTAAAGGAAACTGATTAAAAACCTAAGATTAAGCTTGTTAAAACTGATTTAGGACCCAAACATAACTTTTAACCTCTTTTGAGCCATTTTATCTTATGTTCAAAACACACTTTTTAAATTTGAAAATTCCATTTTTAGACTATAAAAGGCTGAAATAAGCTAAAACAAATATAGAAATAGATAAGTAAAGATCAAATAAGCAAATTCCAACAGAAATAAAGCACAATTAAGCACAACAATAAGCTGAACAGAATTAAGCTAGAAAATGAGAAATAAGAACTAGTACCTTTGTCCCAGCTAAACAGGGACTATAAAAGGCTCAAAAGAGCTTATCTCTCCAGCTTATCATATGATAAGCTGGTAAAGTCCAATAAGCTCATCCATGGCTAGCTTATCATCCAAAAGCTTAAATTCCATTTCCATAAAAGTCAAGGTATAGTTCACAAGTCAGAAGATTCAATTGCTCAAACAGCTTATATGAACGTTATATAAGTATTTGAGACTGATACGAGCTTATTGATAACTTATTTAATTACTTGGAAACAAATTTAAAGCATAAGAGTCAATTTTAAGGTAAATAACACGAATTTGAATAAAACTTAATTTTTATTAAACCAAATGAGTTACAATACTTTTAAAATTGAAATTACAATGGAAACATAAAAATAAGCTAGAAAATAAGATAATCTAAGCTACCCTACTCCTAGATGCCTCTAACTGTGTGAAATCCTCTTTTATTTATAGAGAGTCGGATGAGCTTTCCTGGCCTTTTAGAGCGTCCATTGCTTTTAAGCTCTGCCCTTTCAATATACTGTCTCAATCCTTTCATCTTGGCGTTGATTTGTTTGCGCAATCTCATCCACCATTCATTTGTTATGGGGATCGCCCAATGTGGGGGGGGTGGGGAAGTGTGTGTCAGGGTCATGCGTTAAGCGTGGTCTTCTAGAAGCAAGGGGTGAGGGCGGGCAAAGGATTTGATTGAGTGAAATCTTTTAACCGTACCCTGTGTAAAATTCGTTATGCTAATATGTAAAATGGGAGGGAGGAGAAAGGGATAAACAGTGTTTTGATTTGGGGCGTTGACCCGTTTTTTTACAAGTTTGACTTGGGTAAAAGATTGGACTTGGGTTATGAGTTGGGCCAATGTTAGGTTTAAATGTTTAATGGATTTAACGGGAGTTATATTTGAGGACTATTGGTGTAATGGAAAGGACTAACGGAGTATTTTGGTTTGGACTGATGGTGTTAGTCCCCAAGGACTAACCGTGTAATAGTTTTAGGGATTTTTAGGGTTAAAGGATTAACTGGATTGGATTTGGTTAAGACTCAAATATATTCTCTCGGCTTGATTTCTTGTATCATTCATTTTGTGTCGGTTTGTTCGTTTTGCCTCGTTTTTGTCCTGTTTGATGAATATCATACCTACTCGAATAAATATAAAATATACAAATACATAATGCTTTTTTATTTGTTTGTGGTAATTTTGGTCTTTTTAGCTCGTTTAATTGGAAAAAGGTATGTGTTTAATAAGCATCATACCAATATATCATAATTTTTCGCTCTCGTATCACAATCAAATGGGGTAGTAAGAAAGGAAAAACCTCACTTTTCAAGAAATGAGTAAAACCATGTTAAACGAACAATCATTCCTCAAATTTTTGGTGTAAGCGGTCGATTCGTACTATATAATTAATAGAGTTACCATTAGACGTATTTTAGGAAAAACTCCATACGAGTTGTTAAGAGGTAGGAAACCAAACCTTAACTATTTTAGAGTATTTGGAAGTAAATGTTTTGTTTCTTATACAAAAAGGTTTAACTCACCAAGTTCGACCCAAAGTCATAGAAGGTGTCTTTAGGATATTTCGCACAAATAGTAAAGCTTAATATTATTCACAAACAAACATGAAAGTTGAAAAGTCGTTGAATGTAACTTTCGATGAAACTCTCCCTCGCCCTATACATCAACCATTGGAAACTGATGAGTAGTCGAAGAAGAAGTTTTGAGGATAGTAAACATAAACCCATAGGCAATGATCTTGAAGACATTTCATTAGAAAATAATTAAATTGTAAATATTACAATGAGTCTTAAAACTCATCCTTAGAAAGTTATTGGTAATCTAAATAAAGAACTCTTAGGTCGCAAGCTCAAGACAAAAGCAATTTCTTTTGCTTTATTTCAACAAAGGAACCTAAAAATATAAATGAGGCATTAAAAGATGAAAATTAGGTAATTGCCATGCAAGAGGAACTAAACCAATTTAAAAACAATGATGTTTGGGAACTAGTTCCAAACCCTATGGATATGACCATCATTGGAACAAAATGGGTATATAGAATAACTCGATGAAAATGAGTGGTAACTAGAAACAAAGCTTAGGTTGTCGCCCAAGGTTATAATCACAGAAGGATTAATTATGACGAAATTTTAGTTATTGCTTGTGCACTAGACTTTAAGTTATACCAAATGAATGTGAAGAGTGCATTCCTTAACGGTTTTATCAATGAGGAGATTTACGTGGCACAACCTCTGGGATTCATTGAATTCGCCAAAACTAATTATGTTATAGACTTAAGAAAGCATATTTATGGTCTAAAACAAGCCCAAAAGGTGATATGATGATTAAAAGCCTTTCTTATTTAAAATTATTTATCCTTGGGAATGGTAGAGAAAACACTCTTCACTAAAAGGAAAGGATCCACCCTCTATTATAGTCCAAATATAGTGATGACAACTTTATTTGGATCCAAACTTGTCAAGAAATGTGTGATGACTTTGCCAAGATCATGCATGATGAGTTTGAAATGAGTATGATGGGGGAACTAAATTTTTTCTTAGGATTACAAATAAAACAATTAGATGATGGAATATTTTTTAATCAATCAAAATATATTAAGGAAATGCTTAAGAAATTTGGACTAGAAGACTCTAAGCCAATAAAAACCTATGGTCTAAGAAACCAAACTCGAGAGACGAAGACGGTGAGTCGTAGATTAATACAAATATAGAGGCTTGATAGGCAGTTTATTATACTTAACGGTAAGTAGACCCGATATTATGTTTAGTGTTTGCCTTTGTGCACGCTTTCAAGAGGATTCAAAAACTCTCACTTGAAATGGATTAGCGTATCTTCCGATACATTAAAGGCATGCATTTAGGATTATGGTATCCTAAGGGATCCGGCATAGAAACAATAGTGTATGCGGATTCGGATCATGCGGGAGATTACGTAGATCGCAAGAGCACTAGTGGTGTTTGCACGTTTATGGGATGTTCCTTACATCTTGGTTTTCGAAGAAGCAAACCGCTCTTGCCATCTTCACAACCGAAGCGGAATATGTAAGCGCCGGAAAGGCATGTCAACAACTCTAATGGATGAACAAGTCTCCTAGACTATTGGCGTTAGGGTTAGAGACATTTAATATGGGGGGTGGATCGTGATAACAAAGGGCTATAGACTTAGTAGAATCCGTTCAACACTCATGAAAAACACATTGAGATTCGCATCATTCCTCGGATATGTTCAAAAAGGGTTATCTTATAGAAAATGGTTTCACTCGAAGACAACATAGCGATTATTCTCAAACTAAAACTTAAACGTGAGTCATTTAACTACTTACTTTCTAGGGTAGATCTAGGAATGATGGAAAATTGATAAGTTTTTCGGCCTAATAAAGATATGATAATCATCAATGGAACTTTGTCAAAAATATGAGAAATTTTTTTTCAACAGGTGTGGCCCTTAATTATAAAGGGCAGCCCTTTATTTTAAGGGGACCACCAGACTTTAAGGGGGACCTGACTGACTAAAATATTTTTTTTCTCTCTCTGTGTCTAGGTTTCTATTTTACACAAAAACACAAGATTGGGAAAAGTCTATAAGCAAACTTTTACAAATTCTTCTATCTAAATGCATATCTCATTATACATATATACAATAGTCCCAATCTATTATTTTCTAAAAAGTCTTTCTCACAACTAGGAGCACATGAAAATCAATTTTCATATATTGTTGAGATATGCTAAAAACATTTTTCACATATGCATAATGTTCTCTTACTTGTTGTCAAAAGTATATAATCTAATATATATTTTCGACAATCTTGGTTGAGCAAAATTAAATCAAGGAGCATTTGGATTATTTCTTAGGTTTTACATGTCTTAGTGTCGAAATAATCGCTACTCCACATTTGTCGCACTTAGGCACACACTAGTATTTGCACAAAAGTTTGGTTCGTTTTTAACTTAACCCTCTTGTCAAGAAAAATTCTTTGTGCATTATATCTAGTTACTATTTTATATGCTCTTCACTCTTTTGGTCTTCAATTCATATATGATTATATGCCAAAATTATGTGAAATAGTTTTATCCTACAACTTGTCATATATATGTAGAATGTTGAATGCTTAATTGCTATGTGCTAAAAAATCTTAATTGCCATAAAAGGATGGACTTGCTGCAAATTAACCACCAAAACAGAAACCCTCACACAAAATTTTGAGAAAAATTGATTTTTGGGAAATCTGGGAAATAGCAGCAGGCGGCCCCCTTAATTCATAAAGGGCGGTCCCCTTATCTTTAAGGGGACCGACCCCTAATTAAGGGGACCGGCCTAGACAGTCACGGGTAAAACAGTATTTTCATCCCTTTTTGACCAAATACCCTCTAGACTTAGCTACTGTTTCCCTAAATTCACAAACATTTCTTGGATTTGATCCTTTAAATGTTCATTCTTCCTAATTTAAACCTTTCCTCCACTATAAATACATTCTCAACCATCATCATCACAATCATCCTCACCAATGACATCTCCTAACAAACCCACATCCAAACCATCAAGGGTAGCCAAAATGAGTGTGAAACCCATTTGGAGGAAGAAACTAAACCCTTGTAACACATCCAATGAGCTCAATGTAAATTCACCTACACCAATGCCAAAACCACTCACTCCTCATCATGAACCATCTCAAGAAAACAATCACCCCAATCAAGCATTACCAAATCCTTACATTAAGGACACTCCCACATCACCACAAGTTGTCTCACATCCTCCATTTCCCATCTCACCCATCAATTCACATGTTACTCACACTCAAGCTCCACCTCAAAGTGACAACCAAACTCAACACACACCACCTCTATCTCCAAGTAGAGAAAGCCTAGTTGATGACATTAATCAACTACAAGACCTATCAAACCTCTTAGCCATGCATCTCTCTCAACAACAAAACAACATTCCCTCATCACCTTACTCTCCAAACCTACCACACACCCTCAACATTAACCAAGTTGAAACCCATGTTGGGTATTGCCCTTGTTGCATCTTCACCCAAAAACAATTCCTTGCTTTAAGTGAGGATATCAATTGGATTGAATTCCTCCTCACTCGACCACATCCACCACCTAGAGTTCAAAGAGATTACCCTTCCACAACCGCCTCCGCTCCAAACTCTCCATCAACAACCAACTAATCTCGTAATATGCCTACAAATAATCGTCAAACCCTTTTGTGTCGCAAGCAAGTCAAAAATCCCTCTATGGCTATTTAGGATTTTTTTATGTATTAATATGCTTCTAAAGCATATTTGTTTTTTCTTTTTATGTATGCTTGTGCGTAGTTCACACACATTGTCCTAAATGAATGAAGTATCTTTTGCTTTGATGTTTGCTTGCACTTGTCATATTTTTTCTTCCTTCTTGCTACATGTTAGAAATATTTGTATTGTTCTAACTCGATTCCTTGGTACCCTCGAACGAGGGGGGAGCACACATCAAGGGGGAGCATTTATTCCGTCGATTTTACTAGCAATTCTCGACGATGCCTTTTTGATTCTACAAAAAGGGAGAGAAATGACATAAAACTCACTAAATACTTGTTTAAAAATAATTTTACATTTAATGAGTTTAAATTTTGTAATCATCAAAAAAGGGGAGATTGTTGATAGAAATAATGCCTAAAAACATTATTAATATTTTTCACATCTTTACGTTTTGATAATCACAAAATATAAAAACGTTCAATGTAAAATTAAACGTAAACAAGTAATTAGTAGTAAAATTTTATTTCAAAAATTATATCACTTAAAGGTATGAATAAATAAATTCTTAATGCATTTTATGATCAAATGAAATTTTTATTCAACCTAACACTTTTATAAAATGTTCTAAACATTTTTATAAACATTACAAAACATTTTCTACAATTAAAAAAATATTTTATTCAAAATAAACATTTTAAATAAAAAATTTCGGACCTAAAACGGCTAGAAAAGTTCTAGAAAATTCCCCTTACACAAAAGATAAACTGGGGAGCGCCTAATCTAGGGCGGCCCCTTAAATACACGGGCGGCCTGCTTAATTTTAAGAGGACCGCCCACCTATTTAAGAGGACCGCCCATAGGTACACGCTCCTCCAGTTTGTCCTATAAATACTGGACTTTTCCCCACTATTTTCTCACCTTTTGCACTCATTCTTTTTGTTTTAAAACAGCCCACAAATCTTATTAAATCCTTTGATCATCTAATCATAAAGCTTTGTTTCCAAGTGATCTAAGCTTAATTCCTCAAGTGCAAGAGAATAATACTTTCATCATCAAGTGAAGAAGTATTACACCTTTATATGTTGTTGCAATCTTATTGCATCCATATCATAACTTATAAATCATTTATAAATCTTGTAAAGTTGTGTAGTTGTTAGATCTTGGTGATTGTTGTAAGTATAGTTAGATCTTGAGTGATCTTTCTAGTAGTGGTTGGGTAGTGTGATTATAGTAGTGGCTTGGTGAAGTAGCGGTGAGAAGAAAACTAAGGTGTGAAGAAGTTGTGCAGTCGTGATTAAGTCGTGAAGCAAAGTTATGTAGTGAAGTTGTGAAGTTGTAGTAGATTGGTTCTAGCTAAGATTAAAACTCGACATTTAGCTTATAGTTAGAAATCAAGATAAGTGAAAGTTGTGTAAGGTTTTCTCCGTCATAAGGGAGCTTGTTGACATAGTAAAGAAAACTATCGAGTTAGGTGCTCGAGGAGTAGAGTAGGGCGAAGAGGTGCTTCATTACTGTACCACTTTAAATCCTCGAGTTTGTGTTTGACTTGTTCTTCTTTATCTCTTGTCTTTCATTATTTTTCATACTATCCTATTAATTGTTTAGATAAGTATATTGTTCATATTGTGCAAGTGTTGAATTCACATACAGTCAAATCTAAATTTTTTACAAACACTTTAAAACCTTAAATTAAAAAGCGATAAACTATTCAACCTCCCCTTCTAGTTTTTCACAAAATAAATAAAATAAAATAAAATAAAATAAAAGGGTGTTTATTCGGTCGGTTATAGAAAAAAGGAAAAAAAGGAAACAAAATTTGATTACAATTAGGAGTCTTGGCATTATAAATACAAAATTAATAAATCCATTAATCACTTTTTTTTCTCCTCTCTTTTTTTGGCCGAATCCCTCAAGAAAGAATTTTTTTTAATCAAGAACCAAGGTGGTGATTCATGTGGTATCGAGTAAAGGTTTAGGTATGATCTTAATTAAGTTTATGTTTAATTTTTTATAATTAGTAACTATAATCGATGGAATAATTAGGGTTCATAAATTTTCAGTATATTAATGATATAAAACTATATGGGAGTGTTCGGGATTAGATTTAGAGCATGTGGGTGTAAACGGTTTAGGTTAGATCGCGTTAAATTGAAAGTTAGGGTTTGGCAGAATTTTAGGTCGTGTTGATTGAATGATATCTCAATGATAAAAACGAGTTTTGGGATTAATCTTGTGCCTAAATTGAAGTTCAGAGGGGGGGGGAGTCTAGTTTCAAAAAGTTGGACCGAATGTTTTGAGGTCGAAAAAAGTTAGTCAATTAAATTTTTTACAGAGAAGAGTTGTTAAAAGAGTTAAATTTGGGTCAGATTTGGGTTGATTTCGGGGTGTCTAAAATACCCCTACTTTAAACTGTTGAATTGAGGTTAGCCAAAAAGAGGTCATATTTTATGTGTCTATTAACTCCAGCTCAATGCGCAAGTCCTAATTCATTGTTTAAGTATTTTTTAAAAAAATCAAACTTTTTGGTTTGCGTTCAGATCCGAATTTAAGTACTTTGTGATTTTGAATTTTTATAGAATAGTTTGTCTTAATATTATTTTAAAAAAAATCACAGTAGTTCATAACCCACTGGGAAGGTAGGGAATGAAAGGGGAAAATTAATTCGATGATTTAGTATTTTATTTGTGGTCATAAAGTGACTAGAAAATTCTGCCAAAAAACTGGAAAACTAGAATAAATGATTAAAGGTATTTATATTATAAGTGAGATATGGGAAGTATGGCAAAGGGTTTATAATCATAATATAAACTTAGTAGTCCATCAGTTGATTGCTACATCGTCTTGGGCATTTAGCCTAATAACGTGGTTTTTTGTATCTAGTTGATTGCAAGGATATTGTGAAGTAGTTGTGCATCAGGTGAGTTTCATAGTCCCATTTTTCTATTTTTAAATTGGGATGAAAATGATGCAAATGTTATGAAATGTTTCATTGCTGTGATTATGTGTTTTTAAATTGCATATGGACATTACATGGCTATTATATGACTATGTGTTACATGTGTTATTTAGGATCGGATGAGTACGCCTACTCAGTGTGATTGTGATATTGATTTGGTATCAGATGAGTATGACTACTCTGTGTTGGTTATGGGACCGGATGGGTACGCCTACCCAATGTGATATGTTGTGTGATTCATTCGTGGTAAGCTTGGTTGCTTCTAGTGCCAGCTATTCTAAGCTCGAATACGAAATTAAGTTATGGATATGTTGATTTGATTTTGGTTGCATGCTAGCATAAGTTCATGATAGTTCATTATTGTCCTCATTTGTTTTGATAATCACAGTAAAAGCGAGTATTATTGTGTGTCTAAAACCTATGACTCTCACCTACCATTATGTTGAGTTGTAAGCATCTATTTTCAGGTGAGCATCATAGGAAAGTGAAGTTAGGAAGACTGGCTAGAAAGACCATAGGTTATTGCATTATGGAGTCTTCCGATTCTTAATTTGTACTCGGTTGTTTTGTCTTATGATGTATTTATTTCGGATTTCTATTTATAAGGTCCTATGTATGTAGTGTATACGTTTTACCTTAATACAAAGACCCCATATTGTGTTTGGTATCGTCATAACACTTGGTTTTAATATAATGCATTTTAGACATTCTCTATTGTTGACATCAATGTGTTGTGATGATGCCTATCTTGTTACGCCTCGTGTTTCTGCCTTGGCGGGGTGTGATAGATTGGTATCAGAGCCATTGGTTATAGAGAAGTAGGTGGTTTGACCTAGACTATAACCTAAGAGTTCTTCATATAGTTTCATAATAGGATCTATGTGTTTAGCTATTTAGGCGTTTTATTTTCTTGCTTTTTTCTGAGTTTTATTTTGACTTACGGGCTACTCGATATCAAAAGATCTAGAGGAGGAGCCAATTAAGTAGGAGCCTCTCGAGGAACCGAAAGAGGAAGGTTAGAAAAGGAGGCCGACTCAGATCTCTTGTCGGATACTCGTAGCAGGTCTGGACCCGCAGAGTCGGGTGACTTTTGCAAAAGCAAAGTCAAACCCAAGCGAGGCCCAACATAAGTTTATCCCGTATTTTACCTTGACACATTGCCATCAATGATTTCTTTTGGATATTACGTATTTTGGGCGCTTCGAGACCTTCATTTTCTTATTGTCGTTTTGAATTTTATCTTTATATAAATAAATATTGCTTGATGGAGCATCGTTTTTTAGGAGTTAAGTTAAGAAGGATGAAATGTGTATTATGTGCATAAATTGTGTTATCAATTGAGATGTGTATCTTGGAAGCTAGTACACATGTGAAAGGATGCCACTTATATTTATGGGTGGCCTTAACATAACTTATAAAGGCATTACCATACGTAGACTTGTGACATGATTGCAATTGATCGGTGTTTGTTTGTAAGGGTGGTAGTGTAAGATGTTGTGATATGTGCGTTCATGATAAGGATAATTGTATAGTTAGGGGATTCTTCTCTAAATTAATGTGCGATTTTATTGGGCTTAGTTGTGTAGTTAACAAGTTTCCTTTCTGCCTAATGATTACGAATATATTAGATACCTCTTATTATAACTATTATTACGATTATTGAGTTTGTTCGTCTGATCGAATATTTGCTCAGATATATAACCCTCATTTTAGCATTCCTTGTTCATACCATGTTGGTATGGATGATTTAACATTTCTATTCGGCGTCTTGATGAATATTGGTTGTTCAGATTTACTTCTTTGGATATTGGTACGTTTCATTGGTTCTTTCGTTGTATTGATTAAATTTTATTTTAAGCACTAATTGTTCCTAACATATCAGTGCGGGTCATTACTCCGTTCTTTATATATCCTTTGGTCTTTCATAACATGTTACGGCATTTTAGTACCGACGCTTCTCAATGGTTGTTCTTTTGATCGTGAGTACGGATGAGTCTTTACGTTCTTCTTTTGGTTTGTAATGTCTTCGTATGAATTTCTCTTGTGCATGTTCGTTTCACTGTTATTCTGACTATATGGTTCCTTGTACTTCCTTTCATTTTCAAACAATAGAATTGTGTTAGAGTCTTTACGGTATTTTACAATCCCTTTTGGTATTACGATGTCCTTTGTTTGAGTAATATATTATATTGATGTCGAGTTATGAAAATTGTTTTGAGTTTATCTTGATGGTGTTTGGGGTAAAAAATATTTTTTGAAATGTTCTTGATGAATTCGTTATGACCTCGGCTTTTTTGTTATTGTCTCTTTAGAAAAACTATGTTTACCATTGATTTTTATAATCTGTGATACAGGTTGACTGTCAATACTTATGTTTAAAATGTATTTATAAATAAATATGTTTTAAAATGGGTTCTTTACAAATAAAGATACGAAAATATTTTTTTTAATGGTTTATTATTTTTATTTTTGTTATGAAATGTATAGGTTTATAAATGATCATAATGATAAGAGGTGATAACCATTAATAAAGTCTCGAGATTTACTTCTATAAAACCTGGTTTAAAATGAATTTTTATAAAAATTGTATACAAGACGATTTTAAGATTATAATGATTTTTTCTATATTTTAAAAGACTATCTTTATTGTTTAAAAATAATTTAAAAAAAACAACATTTAGTTGGTTCCTTCGAGTAAAGTCGATTATTGGTGATCTTGATACGTATCGTTATTCGATATGTGCTCTTTTTCTTTTGTGGTGCGCTTGTTGATTCTTTTGTAATTGTGCGTCTTGTTGATTCTTTTGCTTGTTTTTCCTATCGGTATAGATATTCTATCTTTTCTTTATATAGGATTCTTAGGTCATGTGACTCCAAATCCTTTGTGCCTATGTGAAACCCCTTCTATATTTTCTAGCCCTTGATTCGATATTCGGTTGCTACCCTATTTGATAGTGCGTAATCCTTAGAATTCGTTGATATACATTTTATTCGACCAAGTCACTCTCCGTGGGGAGCACCTGTGTTGTTCAAAAAGAAGGACGGTTCATTTCGAATGGCATAGACTATCAAGAGTTTCACAAGCTGACCACTAAGAATCTCCCCAGGATCGACGACTTGTTCGACCAGTTACAAGGTTCGCGTTATTTCTCTAAGATAGATCTTCGGTCGGGTTATCATCAGCTTGGAGTGCATGAAGAAGATATTCTAAAGACTGCATATAGGACGCGACATGGACATTTTGAGTTTACAGTTATACCTTTTGGGTTAACCAATGCACCAACGGTTTTCATGGACTTGATGAACCGGGTGTGCAAGCCCTATTTAGACAAGTTTTTCATTGTGTTTATCGATGATATCTTGATCTACTGAAAGTCTAAGGAGGATCACGAGGTTCATTTGAAGTTGGTGTTAGAGCTGCTGAAGAAGGATAAGTTGTTTGCCTAGTTTTCCAAGTATGAATTCTGACTACAAGAAGTGCGTTTTCTCAAACACGTAGTTAACAGCAATGATATTCACATGGACTCTAGTAAGATAGAAGAAATGAAGAATTAAAAAGTACCTAAGACACCATCCGAGATATGATCGTTCTTAGGATTGGCATGTTACTATCGATGTTTCATCTTGAATTTTTCTAAGATTGCTAAACCCCTTGCTTCACTAACGCAGAAGAATCGGAAGTATGAGTGGGGTAGGGAACAAGAAGAAGCTTTTCAGAATCTCTAAAGGGACAATTTGTGCTATACTGCACCACTATTGTCATTGCCTGGTGGACCAGAAGACTCGTGTTTACTGTGACGCGTCAAATCACGGTTAGGTTGTGTATCTATGCAAGAGGAAGGTAATCGCCTATGCATCAGACAATTGAAGATTCATGAGAAAAATTATACAAACAACGACCTCGAATTAGGAGCAGTAGTGTTTGCTCTTAAGACCTGGAGGCATTACTTATACGGGACGGAAAGTGTTATCTACACGGATCATAAGAGACTACAGTGTATATTTGACCAGAAAAAGTTAAATATGCATCAACGAAGATGGATTGAATTGTTTAGTAATTTTGACAGTGAGATTCGTTACCATCCGAGAAGGGCGAATGTAGTGGCTGATGCATTAAGTAGAAAGGAGAGAGTAAAACCAAGAAGAGTACGCGCAATGTCCATGACTATTAGTCAAGTGTTAAGGACAAGATATTGGCTGCTCTAGGTGAGGCGTCCAAGGTAGAGAACACGATAGCAGAAATGCTGCGTGGCCTGGACCAACTAATAGAAAGGAAGGAAGATGGAACTATGAATTTTATATGGGTTCCATTAATAGGTGATGTAAGAACATTAATTATGGACGAGGCTCATGCATCAAGGTACTTGGTACATCCAGGAGTGGGTAAGACGTACTATGACCTTGGGGATATGTATGGTGGCCATGTATGAAGAAGGATACTACTACCTATGTTAGCAATTGTCTAATTTGTTAAAAGGTGAAGGCTAAAACATCAAAGACCTTCTGGTTTATTATAACAGCTAGAGATACCTAAGTAGAAATAGGATATAATAACTATGGACTTTATTACAAGGTTGTCGAGATCAAGTAATGGGTATGATACGAATTGGGTAATAGTCGATAGACTGACTAAGTCAGCCTATTTTCTGGCAATACGAGAATATTACAAGATGGAGAAGTTAGCAAGGCTTTATATTGATAAGATAGTAGCAGGGCATGGAGTGCCCGTGTCAATCATCTCAGATCGTGATGGAAGGTTTACTTCAAGGTTTCTAGCAAATATTACAGAAAGCCTTAGGTACGCGATTGGATATGAGTACGACTTATCATCCTCAGACGGATGGACAAAGTGAGCATACAATTCAGACATTGGAGGATAAGTTAAGAGTGTGTGTGATCAACTTTGGTGGTAGTTGGGATGTCCACCTACCGTTAGCTAAATTTTCTTATAATAATAGTTATCATTCGAGTATTCAATGTGCTCCGTTTAAGGCACTGTATGGAAGGAAATATAGGTTACTCGTCCTATGGGCTGTGTTAGCCTCAAATAATGAGTCGAACATGGAAGTTCGTTCATTTAGAATATTAAGTCTCGGTCATTTTAATATGTAACGTTGTAATAGGCTAGATAGGTAAACATGCTCTTAAATGTAAGCTAACCGGTCACGTGTATCGGGCGAAAGCCCAAGTAATCGCGAGCCCGGCCCGTAGAATTACTAAAGGCATGAAAGCCTTTTAGTTTTGATACATATACACCTCCTCAAGGAAAGTGAGGGGGTTGGTCATTTGTAACTTACACATTTACAAGTAAACTTCCCATTCTCTCTTACTTTCTCTCTCTAGTTTCTCTCTCTACAATTCTTATCATCTCCTAGCTTATTTTCTTGTTCATTAATATGAAGTGAAGTGATTCTTGGGGTTACCGACATTTGGTATCAAGAGCCTCGGGTAGATCGTGGTTGTTTTTTGGTTTAATAAGCTCAAATTAAGAATTTTCGTGGCTTATTTTGAAATATAAGCTCACGTCTCAATTTTTTGGGGGCTTATTGGTTTGCTTTTTCTCATCTATTTCTTGCTTCATTTGATCTACACCTTCTTGTGTTTCATTTTTCGTAATAAGCTTAAAATTTCGTGGCTTATTTTCAAAATAAGCTCACGGCTCAAAAAATTTTGGGCTTATTGATTTGTTTTTCTTGTTTACACCTTGCTATACTTGGTCTACATCTTCTATTGTCACTAAACTAGTTGCTTCATTTTTTATTTTTCAAGATTTTCGAGCTTATTTAGAGCTTATTTTCAAGCTTATTTGGTTGCTTATTTTTGAAGCTTTATTTTGTGTTTGGCTTTCTTTTTATGGTATAACCGGCAAATCAAGGAGACAAGATCCACAATTTTTAGCTACAAAAGACAAGGACATCTTGTTTTTAGTTTAAAGTGGTCCTCACCCGATAGTGACACCGAGCGAAACATGTACGTTTAGGCCAAGCGGAATATGCAGGTTATTATTGAAGCGGAATATGTTTAAGTTGTAAGCGAAATATGCAGGTTCCAGTTCAAGCGAAATATTACATTTAGTAAAAGGAAACGCTGCCAAAAATTTTGAAATTCAAGCGAAACATGCAAGATTAAGTTCAATCGGAATATATTAAACAGCAAGCGAAACATGTTAAACATCAAGCGAAATATGCAAGATTGAGCTCAAGCGAAATAAGTTTTAATTTCAAGCGAAATATGCAATAGACTAAGCGAAACATGCATTTCATTTTTCAAGCGAAACATGTATTGATCAAGCCAAATGTGCAGTTTTCTAATTAAGCAAAATATGCAAATTCTTCAAGCGAAGCATGCAATTTTTTTCTCAAGCGAAATATGTCAATTAACATTCACGGTTTTCTATTGATTTTGTAAAATCCCGTGAAAGGGACACAAATTTTTTTCTCGGTTTTAATCATAGACTTGTAAAATCCCGTGGGACGTTTTTTTGTTTCATTTTTACCACAACTTCAATCACAAACACATCTATTAAGATCCTTCAATATTTTTCACTTATAATTCTTTCAATCATTCATACTTGACAAACTCCATTGTAAACTTTCCACAAGACAGTCAAATTGCATAACAACATAATGGGCAGCTGGTTCAAGGATGTCTACCAATGCTTGCAACGGGATCGATATGCATAAGTTATAGTGATCACGGTTCTCCTCCCCTCCTTCCCCCCTCCCATACGATACATTGATACAAGACCCAAATTGGTGATGCCGTACGGAAGTGCATTTCTCTAGGTCCTTAACTCCAAATTCCTGTGTAGTTCCAGTGTTCCTGCAACAGAGAATTCTCCAGCCAGTTCCTTAACTAAACAATAGTCGACATAGTTATGATATGACTCCTGAAAAAAACAGAGTCATTTTGAATCAGAAAAAGAAGCGATTCATTTGATATTGACTGGAATTAAAGATGAAATATACTCAACTATTCATGCATGTAAGACAGCTTAAGAAATGCGGGAAGCCATCGAAAGGCTACAACAAGGTGAATCACTCAACATTCAAGATGTCAAGGACACAACTTAATTTTGGGGAGTTTGGTCAAATTTCACCTCTCACGATGGAGAAAACAAATTGAGTTTATACTACAAGATTCTACATGTCTGATTGAATGGAAATGATCATAAAAACAATTTGACAGATGCTAGATGCAAGTCAATGTTCAATTTCTTCAACAACTTCAACCAGATTGGTCAAGATTTGTAACCAATTGTAAGCTACAAACACAGTTGGGATGTAGTTTATATCACAAAACTCTTTGACATTCTGAAAACAATACCAAAAGGAAGTTAATGAATCCGTGCTGAAAGAATGGCCAAAGAATGCTAACCAATTAGCACTTGTTGCTATGTCTCAAAAAACACTTCAAGACCCTTATTATCAATCATTCAAAGCATCACAAATCATATGGCATCCAACATCAAAAAGCTTCACTTCCAACCAGATTCATGCAACTACAAGATACAAAGACAAAGAGATAGTTAAAACCAATCACACCTCCATCTGATCAGCTTCTGAAAAAGAAGACAGTGATTGGAACAAGCTCTGAGGGTACATACATGCAGAAATATTTTGGTTCTATTGAAAAGTACTTTAAGGAAAAATCTAATAACCTACCAACAACACATCAAACTTTCTTAAACACCAGAAACAATAATGTGGATACTACTCCAGGTACAAAGCATGTGTTGTTACGAGCTCTAGTTTTATTTTTGTGTTTTTTTGTTTTTTTCTGTTTGTTTGTTTTGTTGTTTACAGTTTGGGAATCGAGAGGGCAGATAAATGTGTGGGGCTAAGAAATGTAGGTAGGTAAGTAGTGCAACAGTCTGGGATACAGTGTTTTAATTGCAAGGAATTTTGTCACTTTGCTAAGGAATACAGAAAGCCAAAACGGGTTAAAGACTCCATGTATCACAAGGAAAAGATGTTGTTGTGCAAACAAGCTGAGAAAGGTGTACAACTCAAGCAGAGCAATCTGACTGGGCTAGCAGACACGGATGAAGAAATGTTGAACAAGAATTGGAAGCATCATTACAGTTACATGGCAAGATCCAGGAGGTTTTCTATTGCAGACTCAGGCACGACTAAGAGCCATTGGAACAGGTACAATACGATTTGACGATAATGTGTTTGCCAATTGAATACAACATTTTGAGCCAATCTAAATCCATTACTAAACATGTGTAGTGGAACGGGTGAGATAGTAATGTCTCAATCCTGACTCACCTGTTTTTGTGATAATGATAATTCAGGCCTGACAAAAAATGAAGTAGAAGTATGATGAGCGTGTTGCACTTGCCAATTTAATTACAAATTTAAAACTTGATGTCGATGAAAACAAAAAGATTCAAAAGCAATTAAAGAAAGCAAATGAAACATTGAGTCAAGAATTAACTAAGTGCAAAACTATTCTTGCAGAAACTAGTAGAACTCCAGGGGAATCTAATAGTATTCGAGATAGTTGTTTAGTTGCACTTCAAAATAAACAAGACTGTGGCTTGAGGGATAAATGGCCTTTAATAATCGTCTGTTGACTGATGAGAAACTTGTAAATAAGTTCAATGAAAACTCTAGGATATTAGCTCAATAGGAAATTGACACCAAATGAAGGGTTTACACGTTTAAAGCCTAAGAAATTTCAGTTGTCAAGAGGAAACATGATGAGTTAGTCAAACAGAGTTTTTTAACCCAAGTCACATTACGAAGGTCTTGTCAAGGAGAAAACAAAGGTAATAACGGATTTGAAACTTAAAGAAGAAAAAGATATTGACAAAATGATTTCAATGGAAAACCAATTAAAGTTTGAATGAAATTGGTTACAAAAGGAGTCAATCAATCCAAACCATTTATATGTTAGCACCCAAATGCCTATTTAATGGAAGACTACCTTTGCCGAATTAATGTATCTCAAAAGGATAATATGAGAAACCATGTTTGTATGAGATCCCACATGACCAATATGATCCTGCAAACAGACTCGTCCCTGATAGGGAAGAGACTCTGACTCTTGATAACGAGAGTTGATCAAAATGAACTAAAGACTTAGTGAAACCCTTTTGACTACACAAAGTAATACTAGTCTTATGAAAATTTTTAAACCCCCGACTCCGCATTATGAAATTCAGATTACGCACAGGCAATGAAATAAGAAAAGAAAATGTGGGAAAATCATTGTGGAAAACGAAACAAATTTTTTCAAAAACATCGATTTCTTTCAGTGTCAAAAATCAATAAGCAAAACGTAGACAAGATATAATGTCATGACGAATAAACATTAATCATCTGAAAGAAATTGTCGATAAATCGTAGGTAAAAACACTTCAAACACCGTCTATCTTTCGTTCCCTAAGTGCTCAAGATATGGAAATCTATTAAGACATGTTTGATGCCCTGCTTAAGACTCAAGAATGATAGTTTTGCATTTGTTCATGAACTTAAAAAGAATGCATGTGATTAAAGGTACGTTGAGTCTCTTGAAGATGAAATTTGATGAAACTTAAATTGATAAAGGCGAATTTTCTAACTTGTATGATATGCTTTTTCAAGATTGTGTGTCTATGATATTATGTGTATCATATTTGCAATCTTCATATGATTAGATAAGATCACTGAATATTACAATGCTTCTATACTATAAATTAAGGGAATGTGACTATCTTGCACAAAAGCTTTCTTTTGAAACAAACTGAATTTGTAAGAAAGAGACTTTACATGAGCTTTTACAAAGTTTTGCTAAATTAGAAAAACACTCAATTTCTCTTGAAATCGCTTTACAACAATGTCAAGAACAACTAAAAAATGACACAGTTTGCAAAGAAAAAGCGTCAAATGTATTTCGAAAAGAACGTGAACAATATTTTGAAATACAAGATTTGAAAGCTCAACTGCAAGACCAGACATGGCCAAATTTGTCGAGTCAAAGAACTCATTGAAAAATGCAAAAGAAAATCTGTGGGACCAACTCTTCGCCCGTTTGATAAGCCATCTATTGTTCGACAAACCAAATCTCAAAAGGATTCCAAAAACCATCAGTTTTAGGAATAACGGCTCCTTTTTTCACGACTCTCTGAGAAGGAAACTATTTTGCAAACAAAAAGTCGGTTCAAAAACTAATGAGTCAGAGGGTTTATCAAAAACCAGTACTCTACAGAATTTGCCTTAAACAGCAACACAAGCTGTAAGTAAACGCCAACTGTGATTAAAACAGGCATGTATCAAATTGCAAGTAGTACAACCACAACTTAGAGCACCACAGTTGACTCAGAACTTCTAGGAATACAAATCCTGCGTGTCTACATTACAGGAGTTAACTCACAGAACTAATGTTAGCAGACCACAACCTAAGGGAGCAATCAAATGAATGATATGGTCCTGCCTAAAACACTGTCAAGTGAAGTTTAAGAGACTGAAGTAGAAGACCACCCTAGGATTTCTCGTATTCCTAATCAAACAAAGTCTGCAACTGCGTGTAATGACAGTTTAAATTCCATAAATTTAAATGTTAATGCTGTTTGTGCTACTTGTGGAAAATGTGTGTTTAATTTAAATCATGATGCTTGTGTTTCTAAGTTTTTGAATGACGGTGAATTGCTAGAACTAAGAGCCAATGTAGTGCCTTTAGTACTAGAATCCCAAAAGTCAAGCGAAACAAATCTGGTTGCAAACACCCCATAAGAAAACAGCTGCATCGAATCCACTACCACAAATTTCTTAAAGAGTGGGGGGGGGAGGAGGGGAGGGGAGGGGTGGGGGGTGGGGCGGCGTGCGGTGGGGGGGGTGCTATATAAGATGCTGTATAAGAAAAACTAGTAAGCGTGGAACTGGGTGGTAGATGCATATTCATGGTTCTCTAAGACTCAAAATAAGAAATGAGGTACCTTAAAGTTAGGAATGAAAGTGTGACTAAGACAGTTAGTTTTGCCATAGATAATGTATCTAGGATTAACTATGTCTTTAAAATCAACAAACCACTTTTGGATCCAATTTGTATGTATTCCATTGTCCCCTAATCTCTTGCCAGATTGTAAACTTATCCTATTCATTGTTGACTCTGGATGCACAAAGCACATGATGGGCAATCTATCACTGCTGTGCAATTTTGTTGAAAAATATTTAGGTACCGTTCGTTTTGGCAATGATCAATTTTCTCCAATTCTTGGTTATGAAGATTTGGTTCAAGGAAATATTACAATCAACATGGTTTACTACGTCGAAGGTCTCAATCACAATCTTTTCTCGGTTGGTCATTCTGTCGATGCTGGATTTGGCGGTTGCATTTCGGAAATCTACATGTTTTGTTAGAGATCTTCAGGGAAACGACTTACTAACCGGTAATCGTGGAACTGGTCTCTATACAATTTCTCTTCAAGAAACAACTTCATCAACTCCAATCTGTCTCATGGCTAAAGCATCACCAACTCAAGCATGGTTATGGCATCGAAGACTTTCTCATCTCAACTTCGACTACATCAACTTGCTTTCCAAGAAAGATGTGGTGCTTGGTTTACAAAACTGAAGTACGTCAGAGTATCAAAACTATGATCCTCTTGTGAAGTGAGTAAAGCAAAACGAAGTTTCATTCAAGTCATAACTGTTCTAGTTCAAAGGACGGGTAAATTTGCTTCATATGGACTTTTTGGTCTCCATGCGAGTTGCTAGCAATAATGGGAAGAGATTTTCTTCTGGTTAATTGTCGATGTACTCCTACTCAGATATACTTGGACACTCTTTTACTTTCCAAGGAAGAAAACACTAGGATGTTTTAAAAACTTTCTCTCGATGATCAATGAAATCTTCAAGCCCCTGTAATTTTGTTCGCACTAACAAGGCACTGAGATCTTAAACAAGCACTTAATGCATTCTTTAAAGAAGAAGGAATTGGTGCATCAAACTTCGACACCTCGAAAAACTCGAACAGAACGGCGTTGCGAAGACGACATGCACTTTGTTAAGGCTGCCGAATGTGTTTCAGGCTTCTAACCTTCCTTTATTCGTTTAGGCTGAAGCAATCTGCAACAGCATGTATACACATAACAAGATCAATCATCATCCCAACTCATGAGAAAATGGCATATCACATCATTAATGACAGAAAACCCTCAATTAAACACCTTCAAATCTTTGGTTCCACTTGTTACCTAACCAGAGTTGGTGAGAACTTAGATAAGATGAAAAGAAAAGGGGACCCGTAATTTTGGGGGATTACTCACTTAGTAAAAAGGGAACGCGTGTTACAACAAGAGAACATGTTTGTAATTGAATCCATACATCTCAGATTTGATGGATCCAAGAGATGTCGGAGAGTCTGTTGCTAAATGACATTTAGGCCTCGGGTCCCCAATGGACAAAAGGCGTTCAGATTTTCGCTAACCCTGACCTCGCATCCAGAACTACAAAATGTTTCTCCTTCATCAGATACAACAGTGCCATCAACTATCAGGAGATTGGATCTTTCTTTTCGGTCTTTGTTTGATGAATTTATTCAATGTTGGTACTTCTCGCTGTCAACAAGTCTTCTTCTCCCAACGAAAATTCTATTCAAAAAGACACACTACCTTCAATGCATATTCAACCTACATCAGAACCGAACAATCCAACAAATGTTCATGCTGAGGAAAACAACGATTATATCCAGCGAATTTAAATATCTTTATGTACACGGTACAAGAAAATTGCCGGTCTTCCTCACGAATTATTGTACTTCAAAATATGCATACCTTTAATTCAACCTCAAGATTCCAAATACCGATGGACATAAGATTACCGTTAACTCAACTTCGTGGCAATCCATCCAAGCCAGCTGCAAACCAGATGAAACTTGGCCAACCAATCCTGAAATGTGTATGTTCCCATCACCGTGAGCACCTGCTGAACAAAAAAAACATTAAGAGCAATGAAGATTCTTGCATGGATAGAAGCAATGCATGGAAGAACTTCATCAGTTGACAGACATACAAGTCTGGGACTCGTTGGACAACCTTTTTGCAAGAACGTAATCAAAGCTAAAGTGTTAAGGAAAAACAAAAAGGATGAACGACCAACTGTAATTTGCAACAAGGCACGACTTGTAGCTAAGGGTTATGCTCAGGAAAAGGGTATTGATTTCGAGGAATCATTTGCTCCAGTTGCTCGCTTGGAAGCTGTTCGGATTTTCGTCGCTTATGCTGCACATAGTCTTTTCCAATTTATCAGATGGTGTGAAATCGGGAATTGCTTAATGTGTCCATTGAAGGAGGAGGTTTGTTGCACAACCAGACGAATTCGTTGATCTGATCATCATAAATAAGTTTACCAGTCTAGGAAAGCTCTATATGGATTAAGACAAGCTCCAGAGAACCCTGGTATGTGAACTCTCAAAATTCTTGATTTTCAAAGCGTTTTACTAAAGGTATCATTGGACCCGACCTATCATGATAAAGAAGGGGATGACATTTACTTGTGCAACATTTCGTTGATGACATCATTTTTGGTTTCACAAACCCTAAATTTTCTATAACGTTTTCGAAAATATTTAATTGCAACAGTAGATTTGTGTGTCCTTATGGGGGGAAATGAAATTTTTTTTGGACTTCAAATCCACCAATCCCCATGTGGTATTTTATCAATGGCCAATTAATACTTTAGAGATTCTTAAAAAACATGGTTGGGAATAAGGACAAAGCATTGGTACCACAATGGCTACGAACACCTAAATTAGTGCATGATTGAGTGGTGAAACCGTAGACCAAACCGACTACCATAGTAAAATCGGGTCACTCTGATATCTGACATACTAGTAGACCAGACATAGTGCAAGCGTTTGTTTTGTGCAGATATCAAGCAAGACAGACTGAAAAACACCTCAAAAGAGGTAAAAAGGATCTTTCGATACTTAAGAAGGTACCCATTAACATGGCGACTCTGGTATCCGAGGGTTCTGGCTTTGAACTAACACTTTTTTAGATGCCGATCATGTTTGTTTCGGTTACATTGATAATAGCAAAAGCACTTTAGAGGAATACAATTCCTAGGTGATAAATTAGTCAGCTAGATGTCAAAGAAGCAAGACTGTACTGTAATGTCATCTGCAGAGGCTAAATACGTGGCGTTATCTGCAAGTTGTGCTCAAGTCATGTGGATGAGGACACAGCTTCAAGATTATGGCTTCAACTACAACAAAATACCGTTGTATTGCGACTCTCAGTCAGCCATAGCAATCTCATGCAACCCCGTGCAGCACTCCCGTACCAAGCACATCCATACTCGGTATCATTTCATCAAGGAACAGGTTAAAAATGGTATAATTGAATTGTACTTTGTCAGAACTGAATACCAATTGGCTGATATGTTTACTAAAGCCCTATCCAAAGATAGGTTTCAGTATCTTGTCAGGCGAATTGGTATGAGATGTTTGATCCTGCAGATAGTAGGTGTCTAACAAAAAAATTAAATTTTAATCTGGCTTTGATACTTCATCATACATCACCATGTATATTTTTGAAAAAGGAAAAAAAGACAAAAGATAAAATTTCAAAAGAAAAATACTCAAAAATATAAAAATTTCAAAAAGAATTTACAAATCAAAAAATCAGAAAATGTTTCAAAATAAATATTCTTTCGACTTGTCTCTTGGAATCGATAACATTTACGTACCTAGAAATGTTGATTAACATCGACACGGGCGTGTAAATGAAGTTCGAACAGGAGTTTCAAATGTTTTCAAAACATGTCATTTCTAATTTTTCTTGATGACTTGTAATCACTCTCAGATTGCAACTCGGACCCGAACGACAAAGGAGAGTGTACGCATAAGTGCGCTTATCCTTAGCGTTAGAAGAGAAGTCTTCTAACATTTGGTTTTTCAAAAAGTTGAACACAATTTTTCAAGAATTTCTTAATGATGATTCAAAATCTTTCAAAATTGCGTGTTCAACACTCCATCCCTCATATTGTTTTACAAGACAATTATTCTACATTTGGTGTCATTTTTAAATGAGTCAATGTTTGAGGGGGAGTTTTTTGAAAAACAATGTTTTAATGATTGTTGGATACATCATAACATGACAATTCTTATGTATTCAACACATTATAAAAAGTCTTAATAACATCTAAGAAATAATAATGACTATTAAATAGATTGGTTGTTATAAGATGAATAGGTGGTTGAGCATAATTTTTCAAGAATTCTTAAATGACAATTCATAATCTTTCAAAATTGTGTGCTCAACAATGCTAACCCTCAATTTTATATTCATTTTACAACTTGGTATCATCTTTTTTGGTGTCAAACATATGTAAAATCGAGGGGGAGCAATTTTAGTTCCACATAACTCATGCTGTAACAATTTTCTCAAATTTTAATCACCTGGTATTTCAAAAACTAAGTGCATTAGTATTTAAAATTAGGGGAGAAATGTAATTAAATGTGATCTTGAAAATAATAAGTGATCTAATCGACTCAAAGTGCTTGATACTCTTCGGAAAAGGTTTTATGGTTACGATCTCATACCCAACAACATCTTAATTCACGACGATTCTGAAGTCATAAGGTGGTTAGGTTAGGTATTAGTCCTACGATCCAACCAGAACCGGAGGGATCTACCCAAGGACACTCCATAGTTAGAAATAGCAGTCCTTAGGTAAGATTGGAGATGAATGAGTTTAAGGGAATACTGCCGACTAAGATTGAGCTAACGCTGGAACAATCACAACAAGGTGTTTGTAATGACGTCTTGGTAAGCATTGAAGGGTTTGAAGAATGAAAAAGAAATGTAAGGATAAAGGGTGAAAAGAAAGAAGCACTCCCTACACCTTAGGCAGAAACCGGGTCAATGCATAATCTATTGGTTTTCACAAAAATGAATTCTGATATTGAAGAAAAACGTCATGGACCCAGTGATGGAATGCACAACCCTTCCCAGCCATTCGAGTTTCTCTCAACATAAACTTGTCTTATTTTTCACGGAGATACACACGTTATCTATTGACATCTCACTCCGAGATTGTTGATATTAAATAGGTGGAAGTCAGCTCCAGCCTCCGATTACTAAAACCAAAACGCACTAATCGAGTCTAGAGCCAAGAGATCAATAAATAAATCTCATTAGGACACATTCCATGTCAAACACTTATTGAACATCAATAAGTTCACAAGCTAATTGTTAACAAGAGTCCTCCAATATCCTTGTTGATTGTGCCAGAACATCCGATGAAAGCTTATGTTAACACAATGAAATTGAAAAACCTGCTTGAAAGCCAGCATCAAACACGCTCTTGGTAGTGGCGACTTGCAGATTCTAATATGAATCAAACTTGTGTGAACTGGAAAGAAACGATGGTGCGATTATATGTGAATCAAACTTGTTCCAGGAAATGAATTGATGGCTTAATCAGAAAGATAGTAACTATCTGATTCACTCTTACCGTGTTGTCTGCTTTGAGACGTTCCGGTAATGAGAACTAGCAAGCATGGTAAATCTAATACATCTGTGTTAGAAGATCCTACGCTTTGAGCTTGAAGACCTTTCAAGGAATTCTTGAATCATAACCTGATCACAAAAAGGGGGTACATTTTTTATAAATGTAAAAGGTCCTAACTGAACCTGAAGGTTAATCTAACCAAATCTGTACGAATGGACAAAGCCAGCAATCGTCCACGAACCTTTATTGCTAACTGTTTTATATCAGGGATTCACATAAATATGAAGATGGTGATGCCTTAACGACACCACCTGTAATAAGGATACATTACTACAAGCTCATGCTCAAACTACAAAGACATACAATAAGCATCAAGATATCAAGAATCATGAAAGCTTCAAGAATAAAAGACAAAGACTTCCGCACAAACTCTGATATACAAGATCTTCCTTCAAAGATATCAAGTCTATCAAGGGAGATTGTTAGCAAGCTTTCATGATGATGCAAAGTATGAGCATGTTGGTCAAGACACAAGATCGCAAGGCGGAAAAGACGATCAAGACGAAAGGATAAAGATTTAAAGATCTCGGACACAAAGACAAAGTCAAAAGACAATGACAAAGGCTCAAGATCAAAGATCACAAAGCATGAAGGAACAAGCCTACAACATTGACAGAGACAAAGATCACAAGAGCTTAATGACAAAAGCAATCTCATTGTATCTCACAAGGAATTTTCATCACAATAGAACACACTCGGGGATAATTGTTAGCCACAAATAAAGAGTCGAACACTGAAGTTTCGTTCATTTAAATATTAAAATTCTCAAGACATATTTTAATATGTAACGTTGTAATAGGCTAGACGGGTAAATAGGCTCTTAAATGTAAGCTAACCGGTCACGTATATCGGGCGAAAGCCCAAGTAATCCCGAGCCCGGCCCGTAGAATTACTAAAGGCATGAAAGCCTTTTATTTTTGATACATATACACCTCCTCAAGGAAAGTGAGGGGGGTTGGTCATTTGTAACTTACACATTTACAAGTAAACTTTCCCATTCTCAATCTCCACTTTCTCTCTCTAGTTTCTCTCTCTACAATTCTTATCATCTCCTAGTTTATTTTCTTGTTCATTAAATCAAGTGAAGTGATTCTTGGGGTTACCGACTAGCTAAAATTGGAGAAAGCAAGTTAATTGGACCAAAATTGGTTCAAGAGACGATTGATAAGGTAGTCTTGATAAAGGAAAAGCTCAAAGTTGGGAGAGATCATCAAAAGAGCTATGCTGATAATAGGCGCAAGCAACTAGAGTTTGAGGTTAGGGATCAAGTGTTACTGAAAGTGTCGCCTTGAAAAGGCGTGATACGTTTTAGAAAGAAAGGTAAGTTGGCACCGAGGTATGTAGGACCATTTGAAATTTTGAAAAGATCAGGCCTGTAGCTTATCGATTAAGATTGCGTGAGGAATTGAGTAGCGTGCACGACACATTTCATGTGTCGAATTTGAAGAAGTGTTTGGCGGATGCAAATCTGCATGTGCCACTAGACGAGATTAAGGTTAATAAAACCCTTTGTTTTGTTGAGGAACCCATAGAAATTATGGATTGTGAGGTTAAGAGTTTGAAACGTAGTAAGATTTCAATTGTTAAGGTTTGTTGGAATTCAAAGCGTGGCCCTGAGTTCATGTGGGAACGTGAGGACCATATGAAAGCTAAATATCATCAATTTTGTTTGTTGACCATGCTGTTGAACCTACTAGTTAAATTTTGGGACAAAATTTCCTAAAGGAGGGGTTACTATGACAACCATGACTTGAGCAATTTAGTCAAACCATTAAAGTTGACTAAAGTATTATTATGTGTTATAATTGTGTGCTTATGTGATCTTATATGAGTATTTGATATCAATCTGTGATGCGTGTTCATCTATTAGTGATTGAGTTGTGGTTTTGGTAGCTATTTCATTTCGTTCACATTTTGTGACATTGGAAATAATAGCATGATTTTATGCGTTATCGTGTTATTTGGTGACTAATTGATTTATGAGTGTAAGAGTATATAATGTGTTCCTAAGTTTGAGTTAAGTCTAGTATTTAAATTAATTAAGCATATGTTTTTCTAAATTAGGAAAGTAATATATAAATAGTAAGTTTAAAACTAGTTTTTATTTAAAAGGTTTGCAAAATTGATAAAAGGGTTTCTATAAAAATAAGAAAATAAGGGGGTAAATATGCATTTAATAATAAAAAAAGAAAAAAAAGAAAGGGGTGTTTATTCGGCCGGTTATAGGAAAAAGAAAAAAAAGGAAACAAAATTTGATTATAATTAGGACTCTTGGCATTATAAATACAAAATCAATAAATCTCTAAATTACTTTTTTTCTCTCCTCTCTCTTTTGTTCGGCCGAATCCAATAAGAAAGAAAAAAATATTTTTTATTAATCAAGAACCAAGGTGGTGATTCGTGTGGTATCGAGTAAAGGTTTAGGTATGATCTTACTTAAGTTTTGGTTAAATCTTTTTATAATTAGTAACTTTAATTGATGGAATAATTAGGGTTCATAAATTTTCTGCAAATTAATAATATAAAACTATATGGGGGTGTTCGGGATTAGATTTAGAGCATGTGGGTGTAAATGGTTTAGGTTAGATCACGTTAAATTGAAAGTTAGGGTTTGACAGAATTTAGGTCGTGTTGATTGAATGATATCTCAATGGTAAAACGAGTTTTGGGATGAATATTGTGCCTAAATTGAAGTTTAGAGAGTCTAGTTTCCAAAAAGTCCAGCCCCGAAAGGTTTTGAGGTCGGGAAGTTAGTCAAATAATTTTTACAAGAAAAGTTGTCAAAACAGTAAATTCAGGTCAGATTTGGGTCTGATTTCGGGGAGTAAGACCCCTACTTAAAAGTTGAATTGAGGTTAGCCAAAAATCAAAGGTCATATTTTATGTGTCTATTAACTCCAACTCAACGCACAAGTCAAAATTTATTGTCTAAGTATTTTTAGAAAAATCAAACTTTTTGGTGTGCGTTCAGATCCAAATTTAAGTACTTTGTGATGTTAAATTTTTATAAAATAGTTAGGATTAATATTATTTTTTCTAAAAACTCACAGTAGTTCATAACCCATAGGTAAGGTAAGGAATGAAAGGGGAAAAGTCAATTTGATGATTTAGTATTTTATTTATGGTCATAAAGTGACTACAAAATTCTGCTAAAAAACTAGAAAACTAGAATAAATGATTAAAGGTATTTAGAATATAAGTGAGAAATGGGAAGTATGGTAAAGGGTTTATAATCATAATATAAACTTAGTAGTCCATCAATTGATTGTTACATCGTCTTGGGCATTTAGCCTAATCACGTGTAACATGGGTTTTATTTGTGTCTAGTTGATTGCAAGGATATTGTGAAGTAGCTGTGCATCAGGTGAGTTTTTTTTAGGTAAAGGGATTCCCCAGTAAATATTATTACGCCAAAAAACATTGAAGTACAATAATAAGGGTGAAATCCCTTATTCTTAGTCCTTAAAGGACACTAGCAAGCATACATAATAGTGACATGCCACTCTTATGACTTACATAGATAAAAAAATCAACAACTACTACCTAACTCGACTCTTTAAACGGATATCAAAATTATCACAAAAGTTTTGCATTTCATCCGGAATATCATAAAGCTGAGCCTCATATCCGTCATAGCAGTCCAAGTCGTCATCTTCCAAAGTAAACTCACCACTAGCCGAGGCTACATAATTGGACTTGTGGTAATCTGGTGAGTATACTTCGTCTTCGTTAGATTCCGAATCAATTGTTGATGACTTCTTCACTTCTTTAAACCTTTCCCATACACTTCTTGTCACATGGCTATTACCTTCCAATTGCGAGCTACTAGAGCACTCAGAATTCTCTTTTAAGGTCTTGTTTCCACAGTAGTCCGTATTGATATCCAATACCATATCATCCTCCATAATTCTGTCCATGTTTTTCCGTAAATCACCAAGATTAATATTATCTTGAATAAAAGTAGACTTACCAATCTCACGAGGGATATCATTCACAGCAGCCTGGCTTATCAACAACCATATTGTTACCCTCCTTAGTAGGAGGTGAAGTTGTTTCCCCTTGACTAGCTTTCAAAACAGGTCTATAGACAAATTTGGCCTTAGGTTTAGAAAACCTAATTCCATGAATCGGTTTAGAATTAGACGGCTGTTTAGTTCCCTTACTTCCAAAACTAGACGAACATCCTTTCCCTAATAATGACTTTGGAGCAGCATTGTTATCCCTAGCAGGACATACTGCGTTATCATGTCCAAAAACATTACATAACGAGCATCTTAAAGGCCTCTATTCGTATTCAACATCAAGATTTTCCAACGAATGCCCATTACCGTTAGGGAATGGAACAAAAACAATAACGGAGTCCATAATATCACGATCAGTAGATAATTCAATAAGAACCCTTGCATATGTATTATCAGGTGAGTTTCATAGTCCTATTTTTCTATTTTTAAATTGGGATGGAAATGATGAAAATGTTTTGAAATGTTTCATTGATGTGCTTGTGTTTTTAAATTGCGTATAGTTTTTTTTCGAGTGAGGAAGAGTCTGATTATGGGGAAGGAAAGAGTAGAAGGAAAATGGATCTTGAGAAGGAAATGAGAATGATTTCAAAGGATGGCATATCTTAAATTCCCTGGGATTACAATCATCTAAAGCAGATAGAAAGAAGGAGGATGAAGAAAAGGATGAAGGAAGAGGAGGAAGAAAGAGGATCGAAGAAGAGGAGGTCGAAAAGAGAGAATCAAAAGGAGGGTAAGAATAAGAATCAAACTTCGACCCTCCAGGTTATGTAGCAATTGATAATGAAGTAGAGTCAGATCTCGAGTCCATGGCAAGGAGTGAACCCAGGTGTAAGAAGATGGACGATACTTGTGAGAGTGGCGTTCGACCCAACCCATATTCATTCTTGCTAATTCTCGCCTATATGTCACCCGACTATCCATCTCGTTTCATGTTTTGAAAAATTTAGTTCATCTTTCTATGGTTGGAGCCATGTTTAGGAATGTTTATTTTCGACTTTTAGATTTTCAAGTATTTTAATATTATGACTTAATTATTTGTCAGATTATTTCCGCGTGTGATGAGTTGAATGATTTGAATTATGTGTTATGTAGTGTGTTAACCTTAAGAAGTGTCGTCATAGGAGGGAGTACTTTGTTGATAGGGGGAATCTATAAATATGGTGGACAACATTATTATAATGCGCCACAACCCAGTGGACTTGCAAGTTTGATTACATGGATTAATGTTGACATGTTATATGTTGGTTATACTTGTACGTATATGGTAATGTATAAGAGTATGATAAGATTATGGGATTGGAAATCCTTATTATATCGTCTAATGTATATAAATTTTATCTTTTATAGAAATGGCTCCAACCCGACGAAGCGGCCTTAGCAACGACGAGAACCCCGACATCGTTGCTATCATCGCGCAACAATTGCCAAACCATCCTTCCTCAAATCGTCACCTAAGTAAGCAATAATGTGAACAATGCAAATGCTAATGGTGGAAATGGTGGGAATGGGAATGGTGGAACCAATGGATGTTCCTACAAGACATTTTTAGCTTGTAATCCCGAGGTCTATAATGGGGAAAGGTGTGCGTAGCACTTACTTGGTGGATTAAGAATATTGGCGTCGTGTTTGGAAATAGTGGATGTGCGGAAATCAACAAGGATGAAGTAATGTTGCTAGTTCGTTAAATAATTAACGCCTTGACTGGTGGGAACACCCAGGTTCAGGGCAAGGGGTCGTGAGGCTGCATAAAGGTTATGTCATGGGTTGATTTCAGGCGTTGCTTGTGGTGAGTTTTGTCCAAGTAACAAAATGGAGAAATTGGAGAGTGAATTCTGGAATCATACTATGATTGGGACTAATCATGTAGGGTATACTGATCGGTTCCATAAGTTGGATAAGCTAGTCCCACACTTGGTAACTCATGAATCGAAGCGCGTCAGAAGGTATATAAATGGGTTGGCACCTTAAATTTGTAGAATGTTTCGAGCAACTCAACCAGCCACGATACAGAGTGTTATTCTTAAGGCTGGGATACTTACTGATGAGGCAGTCTATTGTGGTACATTGACAAGGAGTAGTGAGAAAAGAAAGGAAGTGGAAGAAACAAGTAAACAAGGAGGTTCATGGAAAGATAATAAAAAGGCAAAAGTAGGAAAAGGATTTGTGGCGACAACCCCTCCTAGAAATGAAAATGTGGGCTCATATTCTAAGTGTGCTAAGTGTTCTGCTTATCATCTAGAAGGTGGACTTTGTAGGTTGTGTTATAAGTGTCAAAAACCAGGTCATTTTGCCAGAGATTGTTGGGCGCCGATAGGCAGTGGTGCTAGGTTAGTGTTGTCAGTATGAAAAATATCAAAGGGGTTTGTTTTGATTGTGGTAGCTCTGAACATCTTTGCAATTACTGGTCCTAGTTCACCCGAAAGCACCTGGTCAAGCAGGAAACCGTCTAGCTTTGGAGGGCAACCGAAATACCCGAAACAATGGGAATCAAGCTAGAGGAAGGGCCTTCAGTGTGAATGCAGTCGATGCCCTGCAGGATCCTAATGTTGTGACAGGTACTTTCACTTTTAAACGTCACTTTTATGTACTTTTAATTTCTGATCTGATTTTATGTTTATTTCCACTAGTTTTGCACCCTTATAAATGTGAAAACCTAGTATTGTAAGCCCTGGATACGTAATTTAAGTAGTAATGGTAGATAGAAGAAGTTGATAGGGATTATCCGTGGCTAAAAACTTAGAAACTAGGAAATTCCTTGTTCACTATAGATTTGATACCATTGGGTCATGAAAGTTTTGATGTGATTGTGGGGATGGACTGGTTATCTAAGAATAAGGCTGAGATAGTATGTCATGAGAAGGTGGTTACGATACCGTTGGAAAGTGGTGAGGTACTTCGTGTTCAAATGGAACGTACTTTAGGAGGCACGAAAACACTAATGAGCATGAAGGCAGAGGAACCGGAGTTGAGTGATATTCCTATTGTACGAGATTTCATAGATGTATTTCCAGAAGACTTGTTGAGATTACCACCGCAATGACAAGTTGAGTTTCACATAGATTTAATTCCTGGAGCGACGCCGGTTGCGAAGTCTCCATATTGACTAGCACCCTCGGAAATGCAAGAGTTGTCTAAACAACTTCAAGAATTGCAAGATAAGGGTTTTATCTGGCCAAGTCATTCTCCGTGGGGAGCCTCGATGTTGTTTGTTAAGAAGAAGGACGGTTCAATGCGCATGTGTATAGACTACCGCGAATTAAACAAGTTGACCGTCAAGAATCGTTACTCTCTTCCTAGGATCGACGACTTATTCGATCAATTGCAAGGAGCGCGTTACTTCTCTAAGATAGATCTTCGGTCGGGTTATCAATGCTTAGAGTGCATGAGGAAGATATCCCAAAGACTGCGTTCATACGCGATATGGACTCTTTGAGTTTACGGTATGCTTTTGGGTTAAACAATGCACCAAAGGTCTCTGGACTTATGACGGGTTTGCAAACCGTTTAGATAATTTGTCATTGGAATCATGATGATATCTTGATATTTTTACTCACAAAGGATAAGGAGGATCATGAAGGTACATCTTGAAGTTGGTGTTTGAATGTCTATAAGAAGGAGATGTTGTATGCTAAGTTTTCGAAGTGCGAGTTCTGGTTGCAAGAAGTGTATTTTCTCGGTCACGTGGTCAACCATAACGGTATTCACGTAGACCCAAGTAAGATTGAGGCAGTAAAGAATTGGAAAGCTCCTACAACGCCATCCGAGATACGATCATTCTTGGGGTTAGCGGGTTACTACCGACGTTTTATCGCTAATTTGTATAAACCCCTTGGGGTTGCTAAACCCCTTACTTTGTTGACTCAAAAAACAAGAAGTATGAGTGGGGCGTAGAGCAGGAAGAGTCTTTCCAAACTTTGAAAGATAATTTGTATAATGCTCCAATACTGTCCTTACCTGATGGAATTGAAGATTTTGTAGTCTAATGTGACGCGTCGAATCAAGGATTAGGTTGTGTACTCATGCAAAGAGGCAAGGTAATCACCTATGCATCACGACAATTAGAGATCCATGAGAAGAATTATACAACACACGACCTAGAGTTAAGAGAAGTAGTGTTTGCTCTTAAGACTTGGAGGCATTACTTGTACGAAACTAAGAGTGTCATTTATACGGATCATAAGAGTCTTCAACACGTATTCAATCAGAAGGAGTTGAATATGTGTCAAAGGAGGTGGATTGAGTTATTCAGCGACTATGAGTGTAAGATTTGCCATCATCCAGGTAAGGCTAACGTAGTAGCTGATACCTTAAGTAGAAAAGAGCGAGTAAAACCTAGACGTGTACGAGTAATGGCTATGACCATTCAGTCCGGAGTTAAAAGAATGGTACTGGCAGCCCAGAGTGAGGCGTTCAAGGAAGAGAACGATCCAGCAGAAAGATTACATGGGTTAGACCAGCAGATGGAAAGGAAAGAAGATGAGAGCTTATACTTTATGGATCGTATATGGGTTCCGTTAGTGGGAGGTGTAAGAACCATAATCATGGATGAAGCTCATAAGACTAGGTACTCTGTGCATCCGGGAGCGGATAAGATGTACCATGATCTTTGAGATATGTATTGGTGGCCAGGTATGAAGAGGGACATCGCTATGTATATTATCAAATGTTTAACTTGTTCGAAAGTGAAAGTCGAGCATCAATGGCCTTCAGGATTATTTCAACAACCAAAGATACCCAAGTGAAAATAGGATAATATCACTATGGATTTTATCACAAAGTTACCTAGGACGAAGAATGGGCATGATACTATATGGGTAATAGTCGACAGACTAACCAAGTCAGCTCATTTTCTGGCAATGCGTGAGGATTACAGTATGGAGAAGTTGGCAAGGTTGTACATTGATGAGATCGTCGCACGACATTGAGTGCTTGTGTCGATTATTTCGGATAGAGATGGACGGTTTACATTACGTTTCTGGCAAACATTACAGAAAGCTTTAAGGACGCGATTGGATATGAGTATGGCTTATCATCCTCAGATGGATGGACAAAGTGAGCATACAATTTAGACATTGGAGGATATGTTAAGAGCGTGTGTGATCGACTTTGGTGGCAGTTGGGATGTTCACCTACCATTAGCTGAATTTTCTTATAATATAGTTACCATTTCGACGTATTCGATGGCCCCGTTTAGGCACTGTATGGAATGGAAATGTAGGTCGCCCGTCCTAATGGGGGGCCACCCCCAATAAAAATACATTGTTTTATTGGAAAGGGGAAAAGTAGGTTATTAGCCCAGAATTGGTACAAGAGACGACTGATAAGGTAGTCTTGATAAAGGAAAAGCTCAAAGTTGTGAGAGATCATCAAAAGAGCTATGCTAATAATAGGCGCAAGCCACTAGAGTTTGAGGTTGGGGATCGAGTGTCATTAAAAGTGTCGCCTTGGAAAGGCGTGATACGTTTTGGAAAGAAAGGTAAGTTGCACTGAGTGTGTAGGTCCATTTGAAATTCTTAAAAATGATCGGGCCTGTAGTATCGATTAAGATTGCCTGAGGAATTGGTAGCAGTTACACGACACATTTCATGTGTCGAATTTGAAGAAGTATTTGGCAGATGCATATCTGCATGTGCCACTAGATGAGATTAAGATTGACAAAACCCTTCGTTTTGTTGAGGAACCTATAGAAATTATGGATCGCGAGGTTAAGAGTTTGAAACGTAGTAAGATTTCTATCGTTAAGGTTAGTTGGAATTCAAAGCGTGGCCCTGAGTTCACGTGGGAACGTGAGGACCATATGAAAGCTAGGTATCCTCGATTGTTTGTTGACGGTGCTGTTGAACCTACTAGTTAAATTTCGTGATGAAATTTTCTAAAGGAGGGGATACTGTGACAACCGTGACTTGAGCAGGTTAGTCAAACCGTTAGAGTTGACTAAAGTATTATTATGTGTTATAATTGTGTGCTTATGTGATCTTATATGAGTATTTGATATCAATCCGTGATGCGTATTTATTTTTTAGTGATTGAACTGTGGTTTTGGTAGCTATTTCATTTAGTTCACATTTTGTGACAAGCATGACTTTATGCGTTATCATGTATTTTGGTAAATAATTGATATATGAGCGTAAGAGTATATAATATATTCTTAGGATTAAGTTAAGTCTAGTATTTAAATAAATTAAGCGTAGGTTTTTCTAAATTAGGAAAGTAATTTATAAAATAAAATTTATAAATAGTAAGTTTAAAACTAGTTTTTATTTAAAAGGTTTGCAAAATTAATAAAGGGTTTTTATAAAAATAAGAAAATAAGGGGAAATATGTATTTAATAATAATTAAAAATATATATAAACAAATATAAAGAGGTGTTTATTCGGCCGGTTATAAGAAAAAGAAAAAAAAGGAAACAAAATTTGATTATAATTAGAATTCTTGGCATTATAAATACAAAATCAATAGATCCCTAAATCACTTTTTTTCTCTCAACAAAGGTTTAGGTATAATCTTAATTAAGTTTTGTTTAATATTTTTATAATTAGTAACTTCAATTGGTAGAATAATTAAGGTTTATTAATTTTCTGTAAATTAATGATATATAACTATATGGGAGTGTTCGGGATTATATTTAGAGCATGTGGGTGTAAACGGTTTAGGTTAGATCGCGTTAAATTGAAAGTTAGGGTTTGGCAGAATTTTGGGTCGTAACCGATTGAATGATTCTCAATTATTAAAAATGAGTTTTGGGATGGATCTTGTGCCTAAATTGAAGTTCAGAGAGTCTAGTTTCCAAAAAGTCTGGCCCCGAAAGGTTTTGAGCTCGGAAAGTTAGTCAAATAATTTTTGCAAGAAAAGTTGTCAAAACAGTAAATTCGGGTCAGATTTGGGTTTAATTTCGGGGAGTAAAACCCCTACTTAAAAGTTTAATTGAGGTTTGCCAAAAATCAGAGGTCATATTTTATGTGTCTATTAACTCCAGCTCAAAGCACAAGTCCTAATTCATTGTCGAAGTATTTTTAGAAAAATCAAACTTTTTGTGTGCGTTCAGATATGAAATTTGAATTTTTATAAAATAGTTAGGCTCAATATTATATTTTTTTTAAATCACAGTAGTTCATAACCCATTGGGAAGGTATGGAATGAAAGGGGAAAAGTCAATTTGATGATTTAGTATTTTATTTGTGGTCATAAAGTGACTACAAAATTCTGCTGAAAATCTAGAAAACAAGAATAAATGATTAAAGGTATTTAAAGTATAAGTGAGATATGGAAAGTATGGTAAAGGGTTTATAATCATAATATAAACTTAGTAGTCCATCAATTGATTGTTACATCATCTTGGGCGTTTAGCCTAATCGCGTGTAACATGGGTTTTATTTATGTTTAGTTGATTGCAAGGATTTTGTGAAGTAGTTGTGCATCAGGTGAGTTTTATAGTCCTATTTTTTCCGTTGTTTTTAAATTGGGATGGAAATGATGCAAATGGACATTACATGGCTATTATATGACTATGTGTTACATGTGTTATTTGGGATTGGATGAGTACGCCTACTCAATGTGATTGTGATATTGATTTGGGATCAGATGAGTACGCCTACTCAGTGTTGGTTATGGGATCGGATCGGTACGCCTACCCAATGTGATATGTTGTGTGATACATTCATAGTGGGCTTTGTTGCTTCTAGTGCCAGCTATTCTAAGCTCGAATGCGAAATTAAGTTGTGGATATGTTGATTTGATTTTGGTTGCATGCTAGCATAAGTTCATGATAGTTCATTATTGTCCTCCTTTGTTTTGATAATCACAGTAAAAACGAGTATTATTGCGTGTCTAAAACCTATGACTCTTACCAACATTATTGTTGACATTGTAAGCATCATTTTCAGGTGAGCATCATAAGGAAAGTAAAGTTAGGAAGATTGGCTAGAAAGACCATAGGAATTGCATTATGGAGTCTTTGATTCTTAATTTCGTACTTCTGTTGTTTTGTCTTATGATGACATTTATTTTGGATTTTATTTTCAAGTTTATGTATTTTGTGTGTGCGATTAAACTTAATACAAGACCCCTCTTGTGTTTGGTATCGTCATAACACTTGGTTTTAATATAATGCATTTTAGACATTCTCTATTGTTGACATCAATGTGTTGTGATGATGCCTATCTTGTTACGCCTCGTGTTTCCGCCTTGGCGGGGTGTGACAGATTGGTATCAGAGCCATTGGTTATAGAGAAGTAGGTGGTTTGACCTAGACTATAACCTAACAGTCCTTCATATAGTATCATTTCATGTAGATCCTTCATATAGTTGCATAATAGGATCTGTGTGTGCTATAGTTCATATACTTTTCATTTATTTCTTTTCTTTGAGTTTTATCTCTACCTACGGGTTACTCAATATCAGACAGAACAGAAGAGGAGCCAACTAGGAGGACTCTTGAGAACCGAGGAGGACAGGTAGTTAAGGAGACGCAGGAAAGAAGGCAAACTCAGATCTCCTGTCAGATGCTCGTAGTAGGCCTGGATCCGCGGAGTCGAGTGACTCTTGGGAAAGCAAAGTCAAACCCAATCAAGGCCCAACATAAGTTTATCTCATCTTTTACCTCAACACGTTGCTATCAAAGATTTCTTTTAGATATTACGTCTTTTGGGCACTTCGTTCTTTCTGTCGTTTTTGATTTTATTTTTATATAAATAAATATTGCTTGGATGTAGCATCGTTTCTGTGTTATATTGGAGTCATTTAAGATGTGAAATGTGGTATATGTGCATATATGTGCATTATAATTGAGATGTATAGTCTTGGAAGTAAGTACACGTGTGAAAGGATGCACTTATAATTATGGGTGGCCAACTTAATTATAAAGGTATCACATACGTAGACTTGTGACCATGATTGTATTGATTGGTGTTTATTTGTTAGTTGGTAGTGTAAGATGTTACATTATGTGCGGTGGTATTATGAATAGCTATGAAGATAGTAAGTTTCCCTTCTATCTATCATTTGTGGATACCCCGGATACATATTATTATTATTATTTACATATTAAGTTTCGTTTCGTTCTGTTCAATATTTTGCTCGATATATAACCTTCATTTTAAGGATATTTCTGTTCGACCTAGTCGGTATGGATGATTTGACTTTTCTATTCGGCGTCTTGATGAATATTGGTTGTTCGAATCTGCTTCTTTGGATATTGGTACGTTTCATTGGTTCTTTTCGATGATACTGATTACTCATATGAGATCAAAATTTTTCTTTTAAACACGAATTGTTCCTAAACATATAGTTGCGGATCCATTACTCCGTTCTTTATAGATCCTGTTGGTTTTCGAACATGGCTGCGTGCATGTTAGTACCAAATGACAGCTTTTTAATGGTTGTTCTTTTGATCGTGAGTACGGATGAGTCTTTACGTTCTTCTTTTGGTTCGTAATGTCTTCGTATGAATTTCTCTTGTGCATGTTCGTTTCACTGTTATTCTGACTATAAGGTTCTTTGTACTCTCTTTCGCTTTCAAACAATAGAATTGTGTTAGAGTCTTTACGGTATTTTACAATCCCTTTTGGTATTACGATGTCCTTTGTTTGAGTAATATATTTATATTGATGTCGAGTTATGAAAATCCTTTTGAAGTATATCTTGATGGTGTTTGGGAAAAACTATTTTTGAAAAATTTTATGAATAACTTGTGATAAATCCATTAATATGAATGGTCTCTTTTATTTTTAAGAAAAATTGTGTTTACAAATGATTTTTATGAAATCACAATTTGATATTGGTTTGATGTCAAAACTATGTTTAAAGATAAACTTTACATATTTATAAGTTCTTCTGATAAATTTTAATTTATAAAAAGTATGTGTTAAAATGATTTATATTGTAAAATGCGATAGCACTATTTCATTATAACTATCTCTTGATTTTTTTTTATAAAAATCATGTTTAAAACGATTTAAAAAAAGATTATATTTAAGATGATTCTTTTTTATATTTAAAATAATTTTTTTTATTTAAAACGACTGTCTTTATTGTTTCAAAATGATCTTTTTTAAAAACAGTATTTAGTTGGTTCTTTCGAGTAAAGTTGATTAATGGTATAAGAATTCTATCTTACGAAGTTATTCAATCTTGATAACTAACATTATGCGATATGTTTTTTTTGTCTTGATACGCTTGGTTGACTCTTTTTGTTTTGGTTTCCCTATCGGTATAGATATTATATCCTTTCTTTAAAGGATTCTTATGTCATTTGATCCACATCTATTTGCATATGTGAAATCCCTTATATGTATTCTAGCCTTTGATTCGATATTCGTTTGCTAACCTATTCGATATTTCGTAACCCTTAAAAGTCATTGATATACGTTTTATTTCGAACCAAGTCACTCTCCATGGGGATCACCGGGTTGTTCAAACAAGAAGAACAATTCATTTCGAATTTGCATAGACCTACGAGAGTTTGCACGCGCTGGACCACCCATAAATCTCCCCATGATCAACGACTTGTTAACCAGATTACAAGTTTCACCCGCGTTATTCTCTAAGATAGATATTTCGTCTCCGTACCAGCAGTTAAGCATTACATGAGAAATATTCCCCCAAGACGGCATTTAGGACGCGATATGGACACTTTGATTACTGATTATGCCTTTGTGGGGTAATCAATGCACCACCGTTTTATGGACATTGATGAAACCGGGTGTACAAGCCGTATTTTAGACAAGTTTTTCTCTATTTTTATCAATGATATCTTGATCTACTCAGAGTCTAAGGAGGATCACGAGGTACATTTGAAGTTGGTGTTGGGTTGCTAAAGAAGGAAAAATTGTTTGCCTAGTTTTCCAAATATGAATTATGGCTACAAGAAGTGCGTTTTCTCAGACACGTGGTTAACAACAATGATATTTACGTGGACTCTAGTAAGATAGAAGCAATGAAGAATTAAAAAGTACCTAAGACGCCATCCGAGATATGATCGTTCTAGGATGACAAAGTTAACTATTGATGTTTCATTGCGAATTATTTCTAAGATTGCTAAACCCCTTTGCTCACTGCGCAGAAGAATCAAAGTATGAGTGGGGCAGGAACCATAAGAAGCTTTTCAACTTTTGAAGAAAATTTGTGTAATACACTCAATATTGTCATTGCCTAATAGACTAGAAGACTTTGTAGTCTACTGTGACGCGTCGAATCAAGGGTTAGGTTGTGTACTCATGTAAAGAGGCAAGGTAATTGCCTATGCATCACGACAATTGAAGATCCATGAGAAGAATTATACAACACACGAACTAGAATTGGGAGCAGTAGTGTTTTCCCTTAAGACTTGGAGGCATTACTTGTACGAAACGAAGAGTGTCATCTATATGGATCATAAGAGTCTTCAATACATATTCGATCAAAAGGAGTTGAATATCGCCAACGAAATGGATTGAATTGTTTAGTGATTTCGACAGTGAGATTCGTACCATCCAAGATAGCGAATGTAGTGGCTGATTCATAAAGTAGAAGGAGAAATTGAAACCGAAGACTAGTACATCAATGTCCATACTATTGGTCAAGTGGTTAAGGAAAGATATAGGCTGCTCCGGGTGAGGCGTCCAAGGTATAGAACGCGGATAGCATAAATGCTTGTGGTCCAACCGAACTAATAGAAATGAAAGAAGATGGAGGTATGTATTTTATATAGGTTCCATTAATAGGTGATGTAAGGACATTAATTATGGACGAGGCTCATGCATCGAGGTACTTGGTACATCCGGGAGCAGATAAGACGTACTATTACCTTAGAGATTGTATGGTGTCGCATGTTATGAAGAAGGATATTGCTATTATGTTAGCAATTATCCTAAAAAAGACTTGTTTAAGGTGAAGGCTGAAACATCAAAGGACCTTACGGGTTATTAGCAACAGCTAAAGATACCTGAGTGGAAATAGGATAGAATAACTATGGACTTTATTACAAGGTTTCCAAGATAAAGTAGTGGGTATGATACGAATTGGGTAATAGATGATAGACTGACTAAATTAGCTTATTTTCTAGCTATACGAGAAGGTTACAATATGGAGAAGTTAGCAAGGCTTTATATTGATAAATAGTACAGTCATGGAGTGCCCAGTCAATATCATCTCAATAGGTGATGGAAAGTTTTTACTTTCAAGGTTTCTGGCAAATATTACAGAAAGCCTTAGGGACGCGATTAGGTATGAGTACGGCTTATCATCCTCAGACGGATGGACAAAGGTAACTAACAATTCAGACAATTAGAGGTTAAGTTAAGAGGCGTGTGTGATCCACTTTGGATGGAAGGTTGGGATGTCCGACGCTACTTGTTAGATGGATTTTATTATATCATAGTTACCATTTGAGTATTCGATATGCTCCGTTCGAAGCACTGTATGGAAGGAAATGTAGGTCACCTGTTCTTTGGGCTGAAATTGAGAATATCTGTTGGGTGGACCAGAATTGGTGACATAAGACAACTGATAAGGTGGTATTAATTAAGGAAAGGTAGCCATGTTGGGAATAGGCTTAAATAGTTAGGGTTTGAATTTGGTGATAAAGTGATACTAGAAGTGTCATCTTGGAAAGGTGTAGTGCATTTTGGAAAGAAAGACATGTTAGCACCCGAGGTATGTATGAACATTTGAGATCATTAAAAGGATCAGTCCTATAGCCTATTGATTAAGATTGCCTCAATAATTGAGTAAGTACTTGGTTGTGATTTCATGCGTCAAATCGTAAAGAAGTGTTGGCAGATGCAAAATTTTCATTGTGCCTTTAGAAGGAATTAAGGCAGGACTAAACACTCTTGTTTTTGTTAAGAACCTATGAGATTATTCGTCATGATTTAAAAGTTTGAAGCGTAGTAGGATTCCAATAGTTAAAGTCCATTGGAACTCGAAGCTAGGTCACGAGGATTTCATAAAAACTAAGTATCCACACTTTCTCATTGAGCAAGCTATCATTGGAAGTACTAAGTAAAGTTGGATACATAGGGTTACTGACAGACTTTAGTGCACCCTTAAATGTTTTGAGGTGGTTTGGTTAAAGTTATATATTGAGTAAACCTGAAGTCGAGCCAATTCTTCAAAAACCGTTGAGCTTTGTAACATCCACATAACTGAATTTTCAAGACAGTTCTTAGTTTGAATGATTCGGAGTTGAGTTATGGATCAAGTTGTTACACAACTTAAGGTTTTTGACGAGTTTCCTCGAGGACGGGTGAGACTCATGTAGTTGGATGTTCTCTTCGCTTATAGGTGTTATGCTGCTATTTTTACTCTCGTGTGGGTACGTAAAATTGTTAACAGTAGAAACGATTAAATTTCGAGATAAAATTTCCCTATGGAGGGGAGACTGTGACAACCGTGATTTATCGAGGTTAGTTTAACCGTTAGAGTTAACTTGCCTAGCTTTATGTGTATAAGTCGACTTGGTGGTTTATGTGGTTTGATATATGCGTTATTATATGAGTTGTGAGAGTGAAAATTAATGATTTAATCATCTCATTTCGTATTGGTGGGGATTTTGGAATTTAGCGTGTTTAAATATTATGGCAATTGTGAAATTAGCGTATCGTGTATCGTTAATTTCGGGATGAGATTATTTAATAAGTCGAGATATAATAATTTATTAAGTTAGTATAGAGATTTTCATTATTTTATCGTCGGTAAAATTAATGAAGTGTGAATCGTTAATTTCGAGTTAAAAATTTAATTAGAATGTTGGAGGTTTTGATAATTTATTTATGAGTAATTTAATAAAAATAATTTTGGGAAAAATAATATTAAGTAGTGTAAGGTGTTTTTTATTTTAAGTTTAAGTGTATATTATATTAATAAGGTTTTTTAGTAAATAATGTAATAAATATAGTTTCTTATAAAAAATAATATAAATCACGATATATGAATAACATAGTGTCAATGGGCGGTTATGACTTGTTGTTTTTGTTTTAATTAATTTTTTGTTAAATATTTATTTTTTGAATTTGTTTATGATTGAATTTTTTTTTAAATATGTTTAGTGGGTGAATTTTTTATTGAGTGTTTATTAATAACATCTAAGCAATGGTAAATCAATTAATATATGAAATTTGTTATATAGAATAGTTGAATGTTATTTTAGGATTGTTAGTATTTGTAACATTATATTATATATTTTCTCTACCGACAAAGAGGGGCGAGCCATTATGAATGTCGTTTACTTGTTTCATGACCCGCCCGGTGGGCGGAATAGTTTCATAATTTTTATATCTCAATATTTATCATATCATAGAGGTTTTATCTTTAAAAAAACTACAGTAACATTTTATAAAATTAAAAAATTGGATTATTGTTTTATAGTTGCATGTCCCGACCAAAATTTCGAATCCATAAGAAACAAACGTATATAATTGTCAAAAAAATACCTATACATTTTATAGTTTAAATTTCATAGCTATTCAAATACATGAGTTGAACATGATCACGTTGTATGAAACAAAATAAATAAATCTTTTATAAACTTCCCATGTGTCGTTTCTGATATGATAATAAGAGAATTCAAAGCCAGATCCGCAACTTCTCATTCAAACAACATTAGTGTAGTAACTCTTGTGGAATGTTCTAAATGTTCTAAATCTACCCGAATCCACTACCAGTTGTGTGGTATGTTCTTCATCATCTGTGCTAGTTGGTCAACATCCAAAACCCACCATAATGTACGGACAAAGCTTGTAATTCTTTTAAAGTTAAGCATATACTTTTCAGTTTGCTTAAGGTATCAAGGCGTATAGCTGAGAAACTCACAAGTAGCAGAAACACAATATGTAAATGGGAAAATTTTGTTTTTTTCCAGGAATCAGGGCGTATAGATTTGAAAACAGTTGTTGTAGCTGACAAGGATTAACAAAAACACAAAAGTCACAAAGTTTACCTGATTCAAGATTATGGGTTGCAAGAATAAGAGCGACACGACCCCGCATTAGTTTTGGTAGGAAACAAAGACATTTCCATGAGGCTCGGTCTGCAAATGTAAAACTGAAACCAAACACCGGCGTATTTGTACTCGTATTTATCTGCCAATTGTTATGGTTCAAATCAGATAAACACTTAACCTGATGTACAATACCAGATCCTGGTGGAAACACATGAACGTTTTGAAAGCTTTAGTCCCCACTTAGAAAAGCAAATCTCCAAAATTGCGTTCCAATACATCAATTGAACCAATGATCGATCCAACTATATCCACAGGAACCTAGTCCAGAATTATAAAATTAGCAATGACAACAAAAAAAGGAAAATATTCTGCTACAAAGTTATAAATACAGATTATGTAACATATTATGAATCTAGACCTATAACATCTGCAATCAAATTGCTTTGTGGCCATTACTTACTACTTGGCTTCGCTATTCAAGAACTATCATATAATAAGTATGGGCAGATTACAATAAGAAAAAACATATACCCAGGCCAAATGTAAACAAACAAAAATAGTATATTTAGGCCAAACGTAAGCATAACCTTGTCTCGATGGCACGCTGACCTGCTAAACTGGAGGGACGCCTCACTTCGGCTGCTTGTAAAAGTAATTTATTTACATGCAAAATTAATTAATTCAGTCGGCTTGATACAAACTAAAAAAGTTAGACTGATGCTCAAGGCCACTTTATACCAAGAACTCACCCCTTGAAAACATATTGACGTGTAATTAATTATTACAGAAACAACAAACACGTCACCCGAAAGTAATTGGATAATGGATATAATCTAGAGGTGGCAACATCAAATAATATTTTAGGCAAAGAAAAATTCGGTCAACCAAACCTAATAAAGTTCTGTTTTGAACCATTAACCAACCCGACCATTTTTCCACCTCTAGAAAGAAACAATGGACCGACCACCAATTATTACCTTTGTTAAGCGAAGCAAGGGAGCAACACGCTGACTGCTCATAATAAGCACAATAGTTATCCGGTGGTCTGGCTGGCCATATATACCCTTTATCGAAGCACAACCTACATTGTTAAGTGAAAGGGTATATAAGAAGTAGCAAATAACATATCGAATCCCACCTCAAAGGAGTTTTCGCCATCTTCATCTGAATCAGTTTCCTATAAAAATCCATTTTCCATTTCTGTAGGTTGATTATCAGGATCTTTGTTTAATGTTTCAGCCCGGGAGATGATGCATGCTACGTATTTATCTGTAATAACATGTTAGGAATAAAAGGATTCTTAACTGTTACTACTGCTGGTTGGAGTTACTGCTGCTGCTCAAGATTAAAGAAAAAGTTCTAAGTCATTACTATTGCTAGTGTAATATTAGTACTGCCAGTACAAAATGTTACTACTGCTAGAAGAGTTTCGGCTGTTACACTTAGTTAGTACTATTAGTTTGTTTTAGTATTGCTAAAGAGATATGTATGAGATATTTTAGGAAAAGACTGTATGATAGAAAACGCGTTATAAGCCAGTAGGGTTCCCCTTGGTGCATAAAAGGGAGACCTAGGGGCATGTATTCATATACTTATTCTTCATATCAGTCATTTATTTAGCTTCAAGGTTTTTGTATAACCCTAACACTATCAAGAGTGTTCGTATTAATATATTGAGGCTTAAAGTTGGGTATTATACCAATATTGGTTGTCACTGTTTATATTGCTGTTCTTCTAGTATCATAGACTTAGATTTCCGCATAGTCTTTGATATAATCAAATCAAAGGTTTTCTAACCATACCTGGTTTGTCTTGGATTTATTCAATACAACAAAGTCCTTTTACAAGCTTAATCAAGATCTATTCCACGTTGGAATCAACAAGTGGTATCAGAGCTTGTTTAAGAAACTTTGAATAAGAAGAACCATTCTACACACAAGATCTATTTGTTTCAAGAAAAAGATAGAGTCAGTATCTACATAAGTGGTTGCTGCTGCAAAACGTCCAGTGCTCAATCTAGGCGAATTTAAGCTTTGGAAGATGAGGATCAAATAATACTTCTTAATGACTGATTATTCTCTTTGGGAAGTAATCTTAAATGGTGACTCACCCTTGCCAACAAGAACTGTTGATGGTGTTAAGACATCAGTACCTCCTACTACTTCAGAACATAAGCTAGCAAGGAAGAATGAGTTAAAGGCAAGATGTACTCTATTGATGGCTCTCCCTAATGAACATCAACTAAAGTTCAACACCTACAAAAGTGCCAAGACTCTGGTGGAACTAAAAGCAAGACAGGTTTGGTAGGTAAATAAGGAGTCAAAAAAAGTACAAAAGACACTTCTTAAACAACAGTATGAGAATTTTAATGGAAAAAGCTTAGAAGGACTTGACCAGATCTGTGATAGGCTGCAAAAACTTATTAGTCAACTAAACGATTCATTTCATGGAGAAACTAATTATTTAACTATAATTAATAACAAATATTAATATTAAATATATATAAAAATTTAATATAAATTAATAAATATATAATAAAAATCTAAAATATTATTTAAACTATATAAATATAGTATATATTAATATTAATATTTAATATTCTATATATAAATATTTAATAGTTAAAATATAATCTATATAAATTAATAATATAATTTTACAAAAAATTAATATTATAAATAAAAAATAATAAAAATTATAAATAATTTATAACAAATTTAGTAATTATACGTATAATATATTAATGCTAATTAAATTCTATACTATAAAACCTTAAATATATTAATCACTATTTATACTATTATATAAAAATAAAATAAAAGTATATAAAATATAATATTCATACTAATATAAAATTTATAAAATTACTATATAAGACTAATTAAAAATTCATTATATAATAACTAATATTAAAATTTAAAAAATAAAAATAAAATAATTATATTTATAGACAATTCATAATTTTAAAAAAATTATAAAATATAATAATAATTATGAAAAATTAATTTTTATTTATATAAAAAAAATAAATAAATAAAATAGTTAAATATAAAAAAAAATATATTAATTTATATTATTTAATAAATTAATATAAATACTATAAATATATAAAAAAATAAAAAAAAAAAAAATTTATATATAATAATATTTTTTAATAAAAAAATAAATATAATAAAAAAAAAAGAATTTTTGAAAATTCATATAGTATACTAAATTATTATTCCCTAAAAATAATTACTAAATTTAAAAAATATTATAGATATAAAATATTATAAAATAATATAAAAAAAAAATTAAAAATAAAAATAATATTAAAATTATAATTTATTATTTATAAATATTAATTTATTATATAAAAAAATTAAAAAATAAATAATTATTATAATCTATAATTATTATTAAAAATAATAATATAATAAATATTTATCTATTAAAATTTAATATATTTATATATATACTATATATTTATATTATATTATTATAATTAAACTAAAAAATTTTAAATTATACAAGTATATATTAAAAATTTTTTATTTATATATATATAAAGAATTTACTATAAATTAGTTAGAATATAAAGTAAATAAAATATTAATATAATTCTATTAAATAATATAAATTAAAATAATATTAATAAATATATTTATAATAAATAATATTATATATCTATACTAAAAAATATTTTTTTTATAATACTAAACTATAAAAATAAATAATAGATAAATAAATAATAATATATTTAATTAATATATAAAAACAAAAATAAAATTTAATATAAATGTAATTTAGAGTTATAATAACTAATTTAAAATTAAAAATATAAAATCTAATAAAATTAAATAATATACCTATTTATACTATATAATAAAAATTAAAATATTATTTAAATTTATTATAAAATAAATTAAAATTATTAAGATAAAAAATAGATCTATATATCTAAATTTTAAAAATATAATAATTTATTTTTTAAATATTGTAAATTAGAATAAAATTTATAACTATTTTAAAAATTTATAATTATACAATTTTAATTTTTATAACAGAATTATTCTAAAATTTAAATTATCAAATAAAACTAAATAAAAAATTATTAATATATTTAAATATATAATAAATATATTAAGATAATTATTACTAAATATATATATAATATTAAATATAGCTATAAAAATATATAATAAAAAATTTATTTAAAAAAAGATTTAAAAAAAATTATAAATAAAATAAATATTAAAATAGGACTAATTATATAAAATAACTAAAATAATAAAAAAAAAAATTATAAAATATTATACTTTAAAATTAAATTTAATGTATTATTATTATTATACTATTATTTAAATAATATTTACAAAATAAAATTATTTATTAAATATTTATAAATATTAAGTATAATTAACGAATAAAATTATATAAATATATATTAAATAATATATAATTAAAATAATATACTATATTAATAATTAATATTAATTATAATATAACTATTTATATATTTATAAAAAGAACTAATATTTAATATATATTTAAAATATTATAATATATTTAATTTTATAATAAAATAATATTAATTTTTATTATTAAAAATATAGTTAATTGAATAAAATTTTTTACAATATTTCTACTATAATGAATTATAAAAATATTTTATTAAAAGAATTATTATAGAACAAAATATAAAAAATATATATAAATCTAATAATAATATTCCCATATAATAAAAATGAATTAATATTAATAATTAATAATAATGTATATAATTATATTAATAAATTTATAAAATAAATTTTAATTATAATATTTTAAATTAATAATAATATAAATATTAAAATAAAATTATAAATATCACAAAATTATAGATAATTAAATTATATATAAATACTAAGAATAATATTTACTAATATTAAATATTTTTTAAAATAAATTAAAAATTATTATAAATAATTAATTTTTTAATATAATTATTAAAATTATTACTAAATATAGATAAGATTATTTATATTTAAATAAAATTACAAATTATAATATAATAAATAAATATGAACTAATAATTTACTAATAAATATAACAACTAATATTTTAATTAAATATATACTAAATATTAATATATTAAATTAAAAAAATTATTATAAAAAATACTAAACTATTAAAATATTATATACTAATAATTATTTTACATTATTAAAATAAGAACTATATTATTAAAATAAACTATATTTATAATAAATAACTATTTATCTTAAAAATAAAATATATATTTAATATATAAAATTATAAATATATATATATAAATATATATCTTTAAATTAAATTAATTATATTAATAATTAAATTTTCGTAATAAAATTATTAAATATTATAATATTATTATAAAATATAAATAACAAATAATATATAATTATTATATAATTTAAAAAATAGATAATAATAAATATATATTCTATTATAAAAACTAATTTTATATATTAAAATTATAATTAATTATTATTATTAATTATTACGAAAAATATTTAAATTAATAAAAAATGATAAAAAAATTTTATAATCTTATATAATTATAAATATTAAATAAAAAAATAATAGACTATTAATAATAATAAAATAATATATATATTAAATTAAATTATATTATAAATTAACTATTACTAAATTTTAAATTATATTTTATAATAAAAACTAATAATAACTAAAAAGTTACTAAGGAATATATAATATAAAAAAATGTATAAAAAATATTAATATATAATATATATAAATTAAATAATTTCAATTTATTAACCTAAATATTTATAAGATAATTATAATTTATTAATAAACTATTAAAATACTAATATAATTAAAAATAATTATTATTAAGAAATTAATACTATTAAATTAACTAAATTATATATTTAAATACTAATCATTATAAAATAAACGTAAAAATAAAATAATTAATATAATTATTATTTAATAAGAAAATTATTTATATATATCTAAAATAATACTTAAATTAAATTATAATGTATTAATAAATAAAATAATTATAAAAATATATATTTATTAGATATTGATAAAAAAACTAATAACATAAAATAAAATATAATATAATTTAAAAATTAAATAAAATAATTAATAAATTAATATATACTAAATTATAAATATAAATTCTATAAAATATAAAATAATAACTATATTATATAAATTTAAGATTATTAAAATATCAAAAAAATATATATATATTTAAAATAATTAAAAATAAAATATATATAAATATTATAACTAAAATCTATTATTATTGAAATAATAAAAATATTACTATAATAATAAATAACTATTATATTGATATTAAAATATTATACTATATATATATTTAATTATATATATTATATAAAAATAATAAAAAAAACTAATAATATAATTAAAAATTAAATATCTAAAAATAAATAAAAAACATAACTATTAAACAATTTATATATTAAACTATATAAATTAATTATATATTTAATATATATTATAATTATAAATCGTATATATTCTAATATAATATTAATAAAATATAAAAAAAATTTACTATAAAATAAATATAAATAATAATTTAAATAATAATTTTATAATAAATGACTATAATATAATATAAATAAATAAAATTATAAAAATAAATATAAATCTATAAATTAATATCTATATAATACTAATACTAAATAAAATAATAAAAAATTAAATTAATAAATATAATACTATTAATTATATATATAAATTTATCTTTACTATAAATAATATAATATAAAAATATAATTAAAATTAAAATAAATTTTATTATTGATAGTATTAATTATTTATAATATTTAATTACTATTATTTAAAAAAACTATTATATTATTTCTAAGATTTATATTTATATTAAGTTAAAAGGGGGTATTAAAATTATAATAACTATTTTAATTCTAATTAATAAAAATAAAAACTAAATTTCCTCAAGAAGATGTGAATCTGAAGTTATTAAGAAGTCAGCCATCTGAGTGGAAGACTCATACCCTGATTTGGAGGAACAAACCTAATTTAGAAGATCTGAGCATGGATAACTTATACAACAATCTGAAGATTTATGAAGCTGAAATTGTGGGGTCACTAGCACAAACCAAAATACATAAAACGTAGCTTTTGTGTCTTCCAATATCACTAGCAGCACCAATGAAGCAGTTAAAGACTGCTCATGGTGTTTCTGATGCAACTTTCTAAGAATTAAGCTTCTACTTACCAAATGTTGATAGTCTGAGTGATTCTATGATCTACTCTTTCTTTGCTAAGTCAGTCCTAACAGTTCACATTGGACAATGAAGACACTAAAAAGCAAAATTGACCATGATGAATTAGAGAGAAGGACTTGAAGTGCAAGATGGCAATGCCTGACAATAATAGCAGGAGATGCGTCAAGAATATAAGGAAAGGAATCCCTAGGTGTTAATGGGACTGATAACCATTGGAATTGACAAGACAAGGTAGAAGAATGCCTAATAATTTTCATATAAGATGTCATGTTGCTAGGGAATGCTGGCACCAAAAGAATCAAGATAGTAGAAACAAGGAGACAAACAAGAAGGCTTTTGCCAGTATGAGGAAAAACTATTAAATGCTTAGTATCTGAGTGTGATTGATTTGGGTATGATGGAGTGACGGGGCGAAGAAGAAGGACACATCCAATTTTTATTCCGATGGCCATACTTATCAAGCTCAAACACAGCGATGTATCAACTTGTTTCTAAAGCATGTTTAAAATCTTATGAAAACTCTCAAGAACATTATGATAATCTGACAAAAATATTAATAATTCCAGTTAAATGTAGGAGCTTATACAGCAAATGGGCAGGTCTAGACTATAGAGGGGGCTCTATAGATTCTAACCTGCATTATAGACACCTACATTTACTAAGACTATTAATATATTTTGTTCTAGATTACACCTGTTCTTTGAGAGTTTCATAAGATTTTAAACATGCTTTAGAACAAGTTGATACCTCAGTGTTTGAGCTTGAATAAGTATAGGCCATAAGTGCAAAATTGGTAGGTCCTTCTTCAGCCCGGTCACTCCAATCATACCCAAATCCATCACACTAAGATACTAAAGCATTTGAAGTAGTTTCCTCAACTGGCAAAGCCCTTCTTGTTGTCTCCCTGTTTCTACTATCTTGATTCTTTGATGCCCTGCATTCCCTAGCAAAATGACCTCTTCTATGAAAATTATAGCATTCTACCTTGGTCTTGTCAATGCCAATGGTATCAGTCCCATTAACACCTAGATTCCTTCCTATCTTCTTGAGAAATCTCCTTGCTCTTATTGTCAGCATTGCCATCTGCCACTTCAAGTCCATCTCCTCTAAATCATCATGATCAATTTGCTTTAGGTCTTCATTATCCAATTGTGAACTGTTAGACTGACTAGCAAAGAAAGAGTAGATCACAGCATCACTCAGACTATCAACATTTGGTAAAGTAGAAGCATTATTCTTGGAGTTAGCATCAGAAACACCATGAGCAGTCTTAACTGCTTCATTGGTGCTGCTAGTGATATTAGAAGACACAAAAGCTACATTTTATGTGTTTTGGTTTGTGCTAGATGACACCATGATTTTAGCTTCATAAATCTTCAGATTATTATACAAGTCATCCATGCTTAGATCTTCTAAATCAGGTTTGTTCCTCCAAATCAAGGTATGAGTCTTCCACTTAGATGGCAGACTTCTTAATAACATCAGATTCACATCTTCTTGAGAAATAGTTTCTCCATGAATCTTTAGTTGACTGATAAGTTTTTGCAGCCTATCACAGATCTAGTCAAGTCCTTCTAAGCTTTTTCCATTAAAATTCTCATACTGTTGTTTAAGAAGTGTCTTTTGTACTTTTTTGACTCCTTATTACCTCCAAACCTCTTCTCTATAGCTTCCATCAGAGTCTTGCCACTTTTATAGGTGTTGAACTTTAGTTGATTTCATTAGGAGAGTCATCAACAGAGTACCTCTTCGTTTAACCTCATTCTCCTTGGCTAGCTTTATATTCTGCATAGTAGGAGGTACTGATGTCTCAACACCATCAATAATTCTTGTTGGCAGGGGTGAGTCACCATTTAAGATTACTTCCCAAAGAGCATAATCAATCATTAAGAAGTACTGTTCGATCCTCATCTCCAAACTTAAATTCGCATGGATTTGAGCACGGAAGTTTTATGCAGCAACAACCACTTTTGCAGAAACTGACGTCTATCTTTTTGTTGAAACAAATAATCTTTGTGTAGAATGGTTCTTACTTATTCCAAGTTCTTAAACAAGATCTGATACACTTGTTTTGATCCCATTGAATAGATCTTGATTAGCTTTTAAAAGTCTTAGTTGTATTGAATAAATCCAAGAACAACTATGTAAAACATTGATTAATATATCAATGACCTATGCGGAATCTAGTCTATAGATACTAAGAAGAACAACAATAAAACATGGACAAACAATATTGTATAATACCAAACTTTAAGCCTCAATATATTAATACGAACACTTTTAATAGTGTTAGGGTTATACAAAACCTTGAAGCTATAAATGACTGAATATGAAAAATAAGATATATGAACTACATGCCCTAGGGTCTCCTTTTATGCACCAAGGAACCCTAATAGGCTTATAACGCGTTTTCTACTCATACATGTCTTTTCCTAAAATATCTCATACATATCTCTCTTATGCATACTAAAACAGACTAACATTACTAACTAAGTGTAACAGCAGAAACTCTTCTAGCAGTAGTAACATTTTGTACTGGCAGTACTAATATTACACTAGCAATAGTAATGACTTAGAACTTTTTCTTTAATCTTGAGCAGCAGTAGTAACTCCAACCAGCAATTCTAACTTAAACCAACAGTAGTAACAGTTAAGAATCCTTTTATTCCTAACATGTTATTACAGATAAATACGTAGCATGCATCATCTCCCGGGCTGAAACACTAAACAAAGATCCTGATAACCAACCTACGGAAATGGAAAATGGATTTTTATGGGAAACTGACTCAGATGAAGACGTCGAAAACTCCTCTGAGGTGGGATTCGATATATTATTTGCTACTTCTTATATACCATTTCACTTAAGAATGTAGGTTGTGCTTGGATAAAGGGTTAATAAAGGTCAGCCAGACACCTGAATAACTATGTGCTTATTATGAGCAGTCAGCGTGTTGCTTCCTTGCTTCGCTTAACAAAGGTAATAATTGGTGGTCGGTCCATTGTTTCTTCTAGAGGTGGCAAAATGGTCGGGTTGGTTAATGGTTCAAAACAGAACTTTATCGGGTTTGGTTGACCGAAATTCTCTTTGCCGAAAATAATATTTGATGTTGCCACCTCTAGATTATATCCATTATCCAAGTGCTTCGAGTAGTCGTTTCTTGGTATAGAGCGGCCTTGAGCCACAGTCCAACTTGTTTAGTTTGTATCAAGCCGACTGAAATTAATCAAATTTGTATGTAAATAAATTGCTTTTACAGGCAGCCAAAGTGAGGCGTTCCTCCAGTTTAGCAGGTCAGCATGCCATCCAGACAAGGTTTTGTATTTGCTTACGTTTGGCGTAAATATACTATTTTTGTTTGTTTACATTTGGCCTGGATATACTGTTTTTACTTATTGTACATCTGCCCTACTTATTATATGATATTTCCTGAATAGCGAAGCCAGTAATGGCCAACAAAGCAAGTTGATTTTTAGAAGCTATAGTTAGATTCATAATATTTTACATAATCTGATTATACTTAGTTGCAGAATATTTTCCTTTTCTTTGTTGTCATTGTTAATTTTGATAATCTGGACCAGGTTCTTGTGGATATAGTGGTCGATCATTCGGTTCAAGTTGATGTTATTGGAAAGCAATTTTGGAGCTTGCTTTTCTCAAGTGGGGATCTAAAGCTTTTCAAAATGTGCTTGTGTTTCCACCAGGATCTGGTATTGTACATCAGGTAAAGTGTTTCTCTGATTTGAACCATAAACAATTTGGCAGATGTTAATACGAGTACAAATCCGCCGGTGTTTGGTTTTCGGTTTACATTTACAGACCGAGCCCATGGAAATGTCTTGTTTCCTAGCCAAAACGAATGCGGGCCGTTCCTCTTATGATCTTGCAACCCAAAATCTTGAATCAGGTTAACTTTGTGACTTGGTGTTTTGTTAATACCTTGGCAGCTACAACAACTGTTTTCAATCTATACGCCCTGATTCTGGAAAAAAACAAAATTATCCCATTTACATATTGTGTATCTAGCTACTAGTGATTTCCTCAGCTATACGCCTGATACCTAACAAAACTGAAAAGTATATGCTTAACTTTAAAAGAATTACAAGCTTTGTCCGTACATTATGGTGGTTATGGAGTTGACCAACTTGACAGAATGATGAAAGAACATACCACACAACTGGAGATGGATTCAGATAGATTTAGAACATTTACAACATTCAACAAGAGTTACTACACTAATGTTGTTTGAAGGAGAAGTTGCGGATCGGCTTCGAATTCTCTTATTATTATATCTGAAACGACACATGGGAAGTTTATAAAAGATAGTATTTATTTTGTTTCATACAAAGTGATCACGTTCAACTCATGTATTTGAATAGCTATGAAATTTAAACTATAAAATGTATAGGTATTTTTTTGACAATTATATTCGTTTTGATTCTTATGGATTCGAAATTTTGGTTGGGACATGCAACTATACAACAACAAACCCAGGTATTAAATATTTAATCAAATGTAGTCTTTTTTATTTAAGATTAAACCTCCCTGATATGTACATGATAAATATTGAGATACAAAAATTATAAAACTAGCCCGCCCATCGGGCGGGTCATGAAACAAGTAAACGACATTCATAATGCCTCGCCCCTCTTTGTCGGTAGAGAAAATATATAATATAATGTTACAAATACTAACAATCCTAAAATAACATTCAACTATTCTATATAACAAATTTTATATATTAATTGATTTACCATTGCTTAGATGTTATTAATGAACAATCAATAAAAAATCCACCCACTAAACATATTTAAAAAAAATCCAATCATAAACAAATTCAAAAAACAAATATGTAACAAAAATATTAATTAAAACAAAAACAACAAGTCATACCCGCCCATCGGGTGGGTTTTGCCACTAGTATATATATATGTTATTCATATCTTTTTTATAAAAACTATATTTATTACATATTTACTTAAAACCCTTATTAAATAAATACACTAAACTTAAAATAAAAACACTTACACTACTTAATATTATTTTTCTCAAATTATTTTTTTATTAATTACCTCATAAATAAATTATCAAACCTTAACATTCTAATTAAATTTTCAACTCGAAATTAACGATTCACAGTTCATTAATTTTACCGACGATAAAATAATGAAAATCTCTATACTAACTTAATAAATTATTATATCTCGACTTACTAAATAATCTCATCCCGAAATTAACGATACACGATACACTAATTTTACAAATGCCATAATATCCAACGCGCTAAATTCCAAAATCCCCATCAATACGAAATGAGATGATTAAATCATTCATTTTCACTCTCACAAACTCATATAATAACACATATATCAAACCACATAAACCACCAAGTCGACTTATACACACAAATCAAAACACATAAAGCTAGGCAAGTTAACTCTAACGGTTAAACTAACCTCGATAAATCACGGTTGTCACAGTCTCCCCTCCATAGGGAAATTTCGTCTCGAAATTTAATCGTTTCTACTGTTAACAATTTTGCTTACCCACACGAGAGTACAAATAGCAACATAACATGTATAAGCGAAAAGAACATCCAACTACATGAGTCTCGCCCGTCCTCAAGGAAACTCGTCAAAAACCTTAAGTTGTGTAACAACTTGATCCACAACTCAACCCCGTAACTAATCAAACAAGAACTGTCTTGAAATTAAGTTATGTGTTGTTACAAAGCTCAACGTTTTTGAAGAATTGGCTCGACTTCAGGTTTACTCAATATATAACTTTAACCAAACCACCTCAGAACATTTAAGGGTGCACTAAAGTCTGCCAGTAACCCTATGTATCCAACTTTACTTAGTACTTCCAATGATAGCTTGCTCAATGAGAAAGTGTGGATACTTAGTTTTTATGAAATCCTCGTGACCTCGCTTCGAGTTCCAATGGACTTTAACTATTGGAATCCTACTACGCTTCAAACTTTTAACCTCATGATCGATAATCTTAATAGGTTCTTCAACAAAACGAAGAGTGTTTGTCTACCTTAATTCCTTCTAAAGGTACATGAAAATTTGCATCTGCCAAACACTTCTTTAGATTTGACGCATGAAACACACCAAGTACATTACTCAATTATTAAGGCAATCTTACTCAATAGGCTATATGACCAATCCTTTCAATGATCTCAAATGGTCCTACATACCTCGGTGCTAACATGTCTTTCTTTCCAAACGCACTACACCTTTTTAAGATGACACTTCTAGTATCACTTTATCACCAAATTCAAACCCTAACTATTTAAGCCTATTGCCAACATAGCTACCCTTCCTTAATCAATACCACCTTATCAGTTGTCTCTTGTACCAATTCTGGTCCAACCAACCAATTTTCTCCAATTTCAGCCCAAAGAACAGGTGACCTACATTTCCTTCCATACAGGGCTTCGAACGGAGCATATCGAATACTCAAATGGTAACTATTATTATAATAAAATCCATCTAACAGTATGTGGACATCCCAACTGCCACCAAAGTCGATCACACACGCTCTTAACATATCCTCTAATGTCTGAATTATACGCTCACTTTGTCCATCCGTCTGAGGATGATAAGCCGTACTCATACCCAATCACGTTCCTAAGGCTTTATGTAATATTTGCCCAGAAACCTTGAAGTAAACCTTCATCCACAATCGAGATGATTCAGACATGGCACTCCATGCCTGCTACTAATCTTATCAATAAAGCCTTGCTTAACTTCTCCATCTTGTAAACCTTCTCGGTGTACTAGAAAAAAAGCTAATTTAGACCCCCCCCCCCCCCGCCCACCACGCAGTCTATCGACTATTACCCAATTCGTATCATACCCACTACTTTATCTTGGCAACCTTGTAATAAAGTCCATAGTTATTCTATCCTATTTCCACTCAGGTATCTTTTAGCGTTTTGCAATAACCGAATGTCTATGATGTGTCATACCTTACACCTTTAACGAAGTCAATAATTGCTAACATAGGTAGCAATATCCTTCTTCATACATGGCCACCATACATATCTCTAAGGTCATAGTACGTCTTATCCGCTCCCGGATGTACCAAGTACCTCGATGCATGAGCCTCGTCCATAATTAATGTCCTTACATCACCTATTAATGGAACCCATATAAAATACATACCTCCATCTTCCTTCCTTTCTATTAGTTGGTCCAGGCCACGCAGCATTTCTGCTGTCGCGTTCTCTACCTTGGACGCCTCACCTGGAGCAGCCAATATCTTGTCCTTAACACTTGACTAATAGTCATGGACATTGCGCGTACTCGTCTTGGTTTCACTCTCTCCTTTCTACTTAATGCATCAGCCACTACATTCGCCTTTCTCGGATGGTAACGAATCTCACTGTCGAAATCACTAAACAATTCAATCCATTTTGTTGGCGCATATTTAACTCCTTCTGATCGAATATGTGTTGAAGACTCTTATGATCCGTATAGATGACACTCTTCGTTCCGTACAAGTAATGCCTCCAAGTCTTAAGAGCAAACACTACTGCTCCCAATTCTAGGTCGTGTGTTGTATAATTCTTCTCATGGATCTTCAATTGTCGTGATGCATAGGCGATTACCTTGCCTCTTTGCATGAGTACACAACCTAATCCTTGATTTGACGCGTCGCAGTAAACTACAAAGTCTTCTGGTCCATCAGGCAATGACAATATTGGTGCATTACACAAATTGTCCTTCAAAGTCTGAAAAGCTTCTTCTTGTTCCCTGCCCCACTCATACTTCTGATTCTTCTGCGTCAGTGAAGCAAGGGGTTTAGCAATCTTAGAAAAATTCGCGATGAAACGTCGATAGTAACCTGCCAATCCTAAGAACGATCATATCTCGGATGGCGTCTTAGGTACTTTTTAATTCTTCATTGCTTCTATCTTACTAGAGTCCACGTGAATATCATTGCTGTTAACCACGTGTCTGAGAAAACGCACTTCTTGTAGCCAGAATTCATACTTGGAAAACTAGGCAAACAACTTTTCCTTCTTCAGCAGCTCCAACACCAACTTCAAATGAACCTCGTGATCCTCCTTAGACTTCGAGTAGATCAAGATATCATCGATAAACATAATGAAAAACTTGTCTAAATACGGCTTGCACACCCGGTTCATCAAGTCCATGAAAACCGTTGGTGCATTGGTTAACCCAAAAGGCATAACCGTAAACTCAAAGTGTCCATATCGCGTCCTAAATGCCGTCTTGGGAATATCTTCTCCATGTACTCTTAACTGATGGTAACCGGAACGAATATCTATCTTAGAGAAATAACGCGAAACTTGTAACTGGTCGAACAAGTCGTTGATCCTGGGGAGATTCTTGGTGGTCAGCTTGTGCAACTCTCGATAGTCTATGCACATTCGAAATGAACCGTCCTTCTTTTGAACAACACAGGTGCTCCCCACGGAGAGTGACTTGGTCGAATAAAACGTATATCAATGACTTCTAAGGGTTACGAAATATCGAATAGGGTAGCAAACGAATATCGAATCAAAGGCTAGAATACATATAAGGGATTTCACATATGCAAATAGATGTGGATCAAATGACATAAGAATCCTTTAAAGAAAGGATAGAATATCTATACCGATAGGAAACGCAAACAAAAGAGTCAACAAAGCGTATCAAGACAAAAGGAACACATATCGAATAATGATACGTATCAAGATTGATAAATACGAAAGATAGAATTCTTATACCAATAATCGACTTTACTCGAAAGAACCAACTAAATACTGTTTTTATAAAAATTCATTTTGAAACAATAAAGACAGTCGTTTTAAATAAAAAAATCATTTTAAAATATAAAAAAAATCATCTTAAATATAATCTTTAAAAAAAATCGTTTTAAACATGGTTTTCATAAAAAAAATCAAGAGATAGTTATAAAAAAAAGTGTATCGCATTTTACCAATATAAATCATTTTAAACATACTTTTCATAAAATAAAATTTATCAAAAACAAACTTATAAAAATGTAAAGATTATCTTAAACATAGTTTTGACACTCAACCAATATCACATTGTTTTCATAAAAATCATTGTAAACGCAGTTTTCATAAAAATAAAGAGACAATCATATAAAAGCGCTTATCACAACGTATTCATAAAATCATTTCAAGAATAGTTTTCCTCAAACACCATCAAGATATACTTCAAAAGGATTTCCATAACTCGACATCAATATAAAATATATTACTCAAACAAAGGACATCGTAATATCAAAAGGAATTATACAATACCGTAAAGACTCTAACACAATTCTATTGTTTAAAAGCGAAAGGGAGTACAAAGAACCATATAGTCAGAATAACAGTGAAACGAACATGCATAAGAGAAATTCATACGAAGACATTACGAACCAAAAGAAGAACGTAAAGACTCATCCGTACTCACGATCAAAAGAACAACCATTGAAATGCGTCAGTACTAACATGCCGCAACAACGGAGTAATGATCCGCACTAATATGTTAGGAAGAATTAGTGCTTAAAAGAAAATTTTGATACTCATACGAGTAATCAGTACAACGAAAAAACCAATGAAACGTACCAATATCTAAAGAAGCATATCCGAACAACCAATATTCATCAAGACGCCAAATAGAAAAGTTAGATCATCCATACCGACATGGTACGAACAAGGAATGCTAAAATAAGGGTTATATATCCGAGCAAATAAATTGTAACAACGAACGAACTTAATACGTAATAATGTATAAAATGTATTCGGGGTATCCACAAGCGATAGATAGAAGGGAAACTTACTATCTTCATAACTATTCATAATACAACTACACATAATGTAACATCTTACACTACCAACTAACAAACAAACACCAATCAATGCAATCATGGTCACAAGTCTACGTGTGTAATGCCTTTATAATTACGTTGGCAACCCATAATTATAAGTGCATCCTTTCACATGTGTACTTACTTTCAAGACTACACATCTTAATGATAACGCACATATATGCACGTCTACCACAATGCACATATTAAACGACTCCAATATAACACAGAAACGATGCTACATCCAAGCAATATTTATTTATATAAAAATAAAATCAAAAACGACAGAAAGAAAACGACGGCCTCGAAGTGCCCAAAAGACGTAATTTCTAAAAGAAATCTTAGATATCAACGTGTCAAGGTAAAATATGAAGATAAACTTATGCGGGGCCTCACTTGGGATTGACTTTGCCTTTCGCATAGAGTTCTCCGACTCTGCGGTCCAGGCGCACTACGGCATCCGAAAACAAGAGATAGAATCGCCCTCTTCCTGCGACTCCTCTAACTACCCTTCCTCCTTTGGTTCCTCAAGAGGCTACTCCTCAATTGGCTCCTCTTCTGGATCTTCTGACATTGAGTAACCCGTAGGTCTAGATAAAAGTCAAAGAAAAGAAAGAAATGAAAAGTATATGAACTATAGCATACACAGATCCTATTATTCAACTATATGAAGGACTCCTAAATTATATTCTATGTCAAACCACCTACTTCTCTATAACCATTGGCTCTGATATCAATCTCTCACATCCCGCCAAGATGGAAACACGAGGCGTAACGTCATGGGTATCATCACAACACAATAGTGTCGACAATAGCGAGAACTAAAATGCATAAATCAAACAAAAATGGACACAAAGTGTCATGACAATACCTAACACAAGAAAAAAGGGTCTTGTATTAAGGTAAAAGAGTTTCAATACAAAGACATAAACAAAATATCCCAAAACTTAAAACATTCAAGTATCAATCCAAAATAAGTACGAAATGAAAACTAAGAGATAACTCCGCATGCAAGCCTACGGTCTCACTAGCCAATCTTCCTAACTTCACTGTCCTTAAGATCCACCTAAAGGCTGCTTAAAATGTCAACATAATGATGGCGAGAGTAATAGGTTTTTAGACACGCAATAATACTCGCCTTTCTATGATTATACAACAAAGCAGGAGCAATAATGAACTATCATGAACCAATGATAGCATGCAACCAAAAATCAAAATCAACAAAACTTTACATCTTAATTTCACATTCGGGCTTAGAATAGCTGGCACTATAAGCAACCAAGCTCACCCAAAATGTATCACACAGCATATCACATTAGGTAGGCGTACCCATCCGATCCCACTGAGTAGGCGTACTCATCAAATCCCAAATCAATATCACAAATCACACTGAGTAGGCGTACTCATCCAATCCCAAATAAATATCACAAATCTTATTGAGTAGGCGTACTCATCCGATCCCAAATAACACATGTGTCACATAGTCATATAATAGTCATGTAATGTCCATACGCAATTTAAAACACATAATCACAGCAATTAAAGATTTCAAAAGATTTGCATCATTTCCATCCTAATTTAAAAACAAAAAAATAGGACTATAAAACTCACTTGATGCACAGCTACTTCACAAATTCCCTGAAATCAACTAAACACAAATAAAACCCATGTTACACGCAATTAGGCTAAATGCCCAAGATGATGTAACAATCAAATGATGGACTACTATGTCTATATTATGATTATAAACTATTTACCACACTTCCCATGCCTTACTTATACCCTAATACTTCCAAATCCCTTATTCAAGTTTTCTAGTTTTTTGGCAGAATTTTATAGTCATTTTATGACCATAAATAAAATACTAACTGATCAAATTATCTTTACCCCTTTCATTCACTACCTTCCCAATGGGTTATGAACTACTGTGATTTTTTAGAAAAAATAATATTGAGCATAACTATTTTATAAAAATTCAACATCACAAAGTACTCAAATTCAAATCTGATTCGACCATCAAAACGTTTAGCTTGATCAGACCCATTTAAATACTTAGAAAAATTCTACAAAAATTCTATAAAATCATACACATCATGAACTTGCTACACTAGTAACCTCATCAATTCAAAATATGTTTTGGTATGGTTTTTGACATCTCAAACACAAACCAGAATCTGCCACAAAAACTCAGATTTAACAATGAATCTTGTAAAATTATTTTGACTGACTTTCACTCACTTTTAATTCATAAAACCAATGGGGTTTGAAAGTAGACTCTTTGTAATTATTTTTAGAATCAAGAAAATCAATAAAGGCTATCCGTATGACCAAGTTATGACACTTACAAGATGACCTAAAAATCTGCCCAGCTTTAAATTTCGAATTTAAAAACAACTAAACCTAATCAAACGCATTCAAACTCCATTAATTACACCCTAATTGATTACTAATGCTCATCTTAACATATTTACTAAATTTTAATAAAACCCTAATTCCACCAATTAATGTTATTAATTATAAGAAAAATTAAACAAGAACATAATTGAAATCATACCTAAACCTTTCACCCGATTACACACGAATCAACACCTTCAATCTTGATAAAAAAATATTTTTTTTCTTCTTCTTTGGGGTTTCGGCCGAACACAAGAACAAGGGGGAGAGAAAAAAGTGATTTGGGGTTTTCCTTGATTTTGTATTTATAGATATATAGTTTTCTAATTACACTCAAATTGGCTTTTCTTTTTTTCTCTCTTTTCTAATAACCGGCCTACAAACACCCCTTAATTTATATTTTATTTATTTATTTTTATATAATTTCAATATATATATATATTTATTTTTATATTAAAGGGTGAGGTTTCTTTTCAGAGCCAAACGAATGTACAAACTGCAAACCATCATCAAACCAATCATATTTTTTCAAAATTTATTTTATTCTTAATTCAAAAGGCATAATAGATAAGTACATTTTTTTTCTTCTTTTTGAATTTTTTTAATAAAAAACATTTTTTATTTTCTATATTTTAGGAGTAATATTTTTTTAATTATTTTATGTTTTCATAAGGTAATGTGCATATGTGTTTTTTTATATATGTGTTTTTTAGTTTTTAATTGCTTAAACATCTATTATGTTTTGTTCACAAATGCATGAAATGACAAAAAAAGTACTTTACATATATATTATATATTGTATACAATTTAAAACAAAAACATTGTACACACAATTAATGATCATGTCATATACAATTCAAATACAAATATCTAAAAGTAAAGAATAAATAAAAGTTTCGTTGTGTATAACTGTCTACTAATTTTACACGCCAGATTTTGGTGTTGTCGTATATGCACCATGTATTTTCACCTCATTAGGCATCTCGATTGCTTTGTATGTATAGGCATTTGAGTTTATCCATATGCCTTTAAGTATACCCACTCAAATTACTTCGTGTGCACTTGTAGCTACTGCATGTACTTGTGTCTTTACTCTTTATCATAACTATCTACCCGCTAGAAAGTATGTACAAAACACATGTGCACTCTTCATATTACTCATCATACCTGTAACAAAAAAACAATTAATAAACAAATTATTTAATCATAACAAATAACAAATCACGTATGCACAAGTTAAAAATACATGTGCATTTGAGTTCATCCATATGCTCTTATACATATGTAATCGAGTTAGTTCATGTGCACTTAGTATCTCCTGCATGCACTTGTGTCTTTACTATTTATATATTTATTATAACTATATTTTTGCAAGATAGTATGTATAAAACACATGTGCACTCTTTATATTTGTCATCATCCTCATATAATAAACATGTTGAACACCTGATAAAACCAGTTTGTTACGTAATCTTAGTGTCGTAATTTTAGTCTAAAAAAATACATTAGCCATAAAAGAACAAATACTTAAGGATTATGTTTATCCATATTCAATTTCATTTTCAAAAAAAATGCAAATAGATTTAAACATTTAAGCTAATAAAAATTCATTGAATAAATATGTGTTCACTTACTTTTCTTGTGATTTCTCAAGACAATATAAAGTTACATCTGTGATCACATGACTAATTAAAACATGAAAAGATGATAACAAGTCAACAATATCAGGTGCTTTGATATTATAAAAGACTATTAAAGATCTCATACAAAGAATAGGGCAGTCACAAAAATATGAACAAGTTCTTCCATTCTTCTCAAACAAAATTTTCGAAAAGCCAACATCGATCTATTTTTATGACAACAAGTAGCAAGAACATAAATATATTGAACAAGATTGAAAGATCTACAAATGCCTATCATCGATCTTTCAAAATAAACAAAGATTTAAATCAGATTCTTAGTTTCGAAATGAGTATGAAATAAACCTACCTTCGATATTCATTAAGACCTTGTGTTTCACGAATAGAAACCTCACAAGACGGGTCCTCTTAGGCTTCTTTGGCGACATGATGTTAAAAAACATGATAGTGAAGACATGGTGATCTTAATATTTCCGGCGACCAAGAGTTGAGAGACATAAATATTTATGGTTTTGTGACGGCGGTAAGGAATGATATAGAGAAGAGACTATTTTTTTAGGTTTCTGTATTGTGTTTTTAAGTTTATGTGTAACCATCAGATCCTTAAAATTAGGATGGTTATTATTGATTTGCTCCTATTAAAAGATTTATTAATCGTGATCAGTTTTTTAATTGCGAATTCCCATCATTGCCCCTTACCTAATTACAATATATCATAGGAAGTTGAAATTAATTACAAGCATGCCACTTTCAATCTCATCCGTTGATTGGTTTAATCAATGGATGATATTGGTTCTCGCAGTTCTGTACATTTATTTGGTTCTGAAAAGAACCTCACACTATATATATATATATATATATATATATATATATATATATATATATATATATATATATATATATATATATATATATATATAAATATATATATATTTATTTATATATATATATGTATACTTTTTAATAAAAACTATATTTATTACATATTTACTTAAAACCCTTATTCAATAAATACACTAAACTTAAAATAAAAACACTTACATTACTAAATATTATTTTTCCCAAATTATTTTTTATTAATTACCTCATAAATAAATTATCAAACCTCAACATTCTAATTAAATTTTTAACTCGAAATTAACGACTCACACTTCATAAAATAATAAAGATCTCTATACAAACTTAATAAATTATTAAATCTCGACTTACTAAATAATCTCATCCCAAAATTAACGATACAAGATACGCTAATTTCACAAATGCCATAATATCCAAACGCGCTAAATTCCAAAATCCCCATCAATACAAAATGAGATGATTAAATCATTCATTTTCACTCTCACAAACTCATATATATCAAACCACATAAACCACCAAGTCGACTTACACACATAAATCAAAACACATAAAGCTAGGCAAGTTAACTCTAATGGTTAAACTAACCTCGATAAATTACGGTTGTCACATTTATTGATCCTGGTCACCCCACACACATCTATCGTCTGAAGAAGGCTCTTTATGGTTTAAAAGAGGCTCCAAGGGTGTAGTGGATCCTACATTATTCATCCGGAAAACAGGCAAACATATTCTTCTTGTTCAAATTTACGTAGATGATATTATATTTGCCTCGACTGATCCTAAAGCTTGTGACATATTTTCCAAAGAGAAGAGTTCAAAATTTCAGATGTCAATGATGGGGCAAATGTCATTTTTCTTAGGTTTACAGGTTTCTCAAAGTCCCGGAGGCATCTTTATTAATCAATCAAAATATGCTCTCGAAATATTAACAAAATATGGAATGGATACGTCTGACCCTGTAGATACACCAATGGTTGATAGATCAAAACTGGATGAGGATCCCTTAGGGATTCCAGTTGACCAAACTCGGTTTCGAGGTATGGTTGGCTCATTAATGTACCTCACTGCCAGTAGACCAGATCTGGTATTCGCCGTGTGCATGTGTGCTAGGTATCAGGCTAAGCCTACCAAAAAGCACCTTGAGGCAATTAAGCGGGTCTTTCGATACCTACGAGGCATCATTAACTGAGGTCTTTGGTATCCGAAGGACACCGCTATGGCACTAACGGCCTATGCAGACGTTGACCATGCAGGTTGTCAAGACATAAGGAGAAGTACATGGGATGCTCAAGTTTCTTATAGACCAAATTAAGTACTGGTCCATCGCAGAAGCAGAAAGCACCGCTATCTCAACCACAAGTCTGAAACATTGGCCATCTGGATGTTGTGCTCAGATACTTTGGATGAGGTCACAGCTAACAAACTACGGCTTTGCATTCAATAATATACCTCTGTATTGTGACAATAAAAGTGCCATCGCCCTCTGCTGCAACAATGTCCAGCACTCCCAGTCAAAGCACATCGACATACGCCACCATTTCATAAGAGAGCAAGTCGAGAACGGCGTGGTTGAACTTTACTTTGTGACAACGGATTATCAGCTTGCGGACATATTCACTAAGGCATTGCCAAGAGATCGGTTCAAATTTCTACTCCCGCGACTTGGAATGAAGAGTATGTCCCCGGAAACCCTTAAATGTCTTCAAAACGGGGAGAATGAGTAAAGGATGGTCTTCATGTATCCTATGTATATATTTAAAATAAAAAAGAAAAACACAAAAATATAAAACCTACAAAAACCATAAAAATCAAAAAAATCAAAAAATACCAAAAATATTTTTAAGACACGTCTTTTGAAAATCGATAATATTTACGGACCTAGAAATGTCATTCAATAATAACACGGGTCTTTAAAGAAAGTTTGAGCAGGAGTTCAAACCTTTTAAAACATGTCTTCATGGATTGCAGTTATTTCCGACTGCAACCCGCTTTTTAATCTGAGGAATGCATGTCGCCAAAAAGACAGCTGTTCCTAAGAATGGGTAATTAATTTTTCTCGGGCATGGATTACCTTATATTCATGCAATCATACGAATAATGTATGTTTTCAGTTCAAGTTTCTTCTTAGGGAAGAGAGTTCTTCCATTTTATAAGCCCCCCAAAATAATTTTTTTTCTTCATTGATTCTTCAAAATTAATTGTGTTAAACACGGTGGAAATATGTTGTTGAAAATTAATCAGTTCAGGCTTTTATAATAAAATTTTCAACTCAAACAATGACCACAGCTCTTTAAATAGAAAACGGGTCAATGTTTGAGAGGGAGAGTGATTTCAAAATTTATCTCATCAAACGGATTTCCAAAAAATCACACATCTAAGGGAAAAAGGTCTTTGTATTTGAACGGGGTTTTAATTTAAGGGGGAGTTAATTAATTTTAGCTCAAAGGGCCAAAATTGTCAATTGTTAGAGAGTTTAGGGGCTTAAATGCAATTTGCTATGTGTTTCCTAGATTTTATAAACTACAAGGACTAAATCTGCCATCTTTTAAACTTATTAAACCTTAGAATAACTCTAAGCCAAAAATAGAAGGAAGTAGAAACCCTAGGGACTAATTCTGCCAATACCAAAACCTATAGTATAAACATGTAGTGGTTTGGTTCTTTGGTCAAACACTCAAATCTCAATCAAACTTTAAAAACACATACTCACCTACACAAACCGCTACTGATTGCCAACCCCTTTTTTTTCTTTTTAATCTTTGATTTCTTGTATTTTATGTGCATAGGTAATCATTAATCTTTGTTATTCACACTTAGTTGTCACTATATCTAAGAGGAATCATCTTCAAACTCATTAGAATAGGCTTAATCTCTAGGTTCGACCTGGGTTTTAATCGAATTTTTAATTGATGTTTGTATCTGCTAATTAGTGATTGGGATACATGCGTATAGGGGTATAGAACACTCGATCATTCCTTGATTAGGATAGATCAATCACATTTTGATGCTATTATCTAGTCTAGGTTCGTTCTTGATCAAAATGCCATAGAGTGTTTGGAATTGTGATTTTGTTGCTAGGATTTGATGTTTAGGACTAAATAATGAAAGTTTGATGCTTAGTTGAGTTCCTCTTTTAATACATTTCCTGATCTGTTGATTTTCATGTATGGTTTGACTTTTAAAAATCAACAACGTGTTGCTTGTTGTTGAAATCAGTTTGTGTGCGTTTATATGTTGGTATAATGTCCTTCTAGTGTAGCAAAGTAAGTATGCATGCCCCCCATATGTTTTAAAATGGTGTTCGTGGCTTAAAATGATGGTGTAGGGCTCAATTATGATGTAATGATAAATTTTAGGTAGTTAAAATTGATTGTTGAAAGATTAGGGAGATCTAGCATGCCTGAAATTGAGTTTTGATAGCCAAAATGATTGAAAATTAAACTTAAGTTTAGCTTCCTTCATGGCGGTTTGCCATGTTCTTGATAGAGGTTTGATATAAGTTGCTAGGTAGCGGTTTGCTAGTATTTCTAGATCATGGTTTGCATAATGTGCTTGATAGTGTTTGATATATGCTTGATAGCCGGTTTGGTATTTGAAGTTGTCTGATAGCGGTTTGAATTTGAAGTTCTGATAGCGGTTGGATGATTATATTGAATATTTAAATGAAACAGGGAAACCGACTACGTGAATAGCGGTTTGATGATGATTATTTTTATTTATTAAAGATATTCAAACTGCCCGCTATTTTGAATTTTTTCTTAAATGGTAGCAGTTTAGATGAAATATAGTAAAATATAGATAACGTTTTGGCCATCGCGGTGTTGATTTAATTTGATTAAGATATCCATAGCGTATTAACAGATCCCCCCGTGGCGATTTGTTCAAATCACTTCATAACGGTTTGATCATATCACCTCATAGCGGTTTGATCAAACCACTTTATAGCGATTTGTCAGAACTGCCCTGTAGCGGTTTGCTCTATCCACCTCTTAGCGGTTTGATTATCAAACCTGATAGCAGTTTGGTTTCGAGTGGGTAGCGGTTTGGGCCAGAATTCCAAAGTTTTGGCCAATTAATCCCAATACCCTTATTAGGCCTAATCCAAAGGCCTAATTACCCAGTTAACTCCCATCCATGCCTTGTTAACCTGTGATTAAGTTCAAGGGATATCTTCTAGACCTATGACAAAAGTTGACTTGTGTTGACTTCTGGTTTGACCCAAGTCAATGACTACCAACTCAATGTGAAATATTCCATCATACTTGATTTAATCACACCTTAATCAAACAAAGCATGTCAAACATCAAGACTGATATTCTCATCTAACCTCAAATATGTGTCATGTCTGCCTATCTTTGTTGATATTCTTGTGCAGATAACATGGCTAATGAGAATGTTCCCGCTCCTGCTCCCACAAGATCTGAAGATCAGATACTACCATTTAGTGCATGGGTCCCTATTAGAAAGAGCAATTATGTCTTGGATCTTCAAAAGAAGCAACAGAACCCAATCTTATCAATTCTCTGGGATATTCGTAAAACAAATAAACTTCTCAGAGTCATCACTGCCTCAGCATCTGTTCCAATTATCTACATTCAACAGTTTTGGAATACCCTTACTCAGGAGGCAAAGACTGGAGTTTACCATTTTCAGTTGGATGAAGACTGGTTCATAATGAACGCAAGTCTTCTAAAGGAAGCTTTAGATATAACTCCCAATGATCAAGCTCATCAGTTTGAGTCACCTCCTTCGAGTGATGCAATTATGGACTTTTGTAATGTGAGCTAGCAGAGGAAATCCATTTTGTATCCAGGATGGTTGTGAACAACCTATATCAACCTTGGAGAGCTATATTGTCGATGATCAACCAATATCTCACAGGCAAGATTTCTTGGTTTGATAGGCCCAAAAATCCAATTCTTCAGATGCTTTATTGTATGATTACCCATACAAATGTTGACTATGCTGAACTAATGTGGGAAGAATTTATACAAGCTATCCAGACTTTTTTCACTGATAAGGCCAATCTAGACATTGCTACTAAAAAGGACAAGAAGATTAAGCCTCATGTCATTCCTTATTATCGGTTTACAAAGCTAATCATCTGCCATTTGGGGAGAAAACACAACATTAACCAAAGGTCTGGGTCTCCGTTTACCATGGCAGAAGATGATCACCGTCTTGGTAATCTCAAGTTCATCCCCAAAGGCGAAGAAGATGAAGTCTTTAGAATGCAAATTCCTAAGGAGCTAATCACGGACAACATTATGAACGCATCTTACTACAACGCTTACTTGGAAATGGTTGCAAAGTATGATCGTAAAATTGCTGTAGCAGAGGGAGGAAAGAAGAAGTCAGAGCTTAAAGATATAGTCATAAGAACCTGCAACTTCTAAGCAACTTAATCCAGTGCCTTCTAAGCAATCCAAACCGTCACCTGCTAAACAGCCAAAGCCTGTGAAAGATAAATCCACAAAGCATTCTCCCATATAGAAAGATGCCAAAGGTACAGTAAGGAAAGTGTGAAAGGGAAAGAGTTCTCTCAAGCTTGCTGACGAACCTGATGAAGAACTTGAACCAGCTCCTAAACCTCAAGTGGATGATGAAGAATTTTATCTCCAACAAGGTATACAAATGAGCTTAGAATCTCTTCAGGCACATGGCCAATCACCCATCAGCGGAGTGGCTTTTCGTAAACCTGGCTCAGGTATCACTCAAAAACTCCCTATTGTTAAAGGTAAAGGGAAAGGGATTGCTACTGATGAACATGTTGCATAATCATTATTAGAACTGCAAACGTATAAGAAGATAAGTACTACGGATCAGTACATATTTTAGAGGCGAATCCTAGTGACAGAGGAAGCACCTACTAGGCCCTCTGCACAACCCGAGGATGATACGTCCGCTAATATTGTCCGTGATACTCCATCTCCCACAGATGCAGAAACAAGTGCTGATACAGATAAGATAAACAGTGAAGGTGATACTGAGATACTAAATACTAGTTAAGAACAAGGAGAAGATGTGGCAGACAAGGTAGATCTAGAGGAAAATCCCAGATTTGAATAGGATGTGCAGGAAAAGCCGCATGATGTTGGTGTGAAAAATAAATCTTCAAGCATTCGTGAAAGGACTACTCAACCATTGGTAAAACCACAACAATCATCTATTCCTTTCCCAAACCAGGCGAGAAAAGAAAAAGAAGATGCATTGCAACGAAATTTTTTGGAGAATCTAAAACAACTAGATATTAATATTCCGTTTATTGAAGCCCTAGTGCAAATACAAAAATACGCTAAATATCTAAAGAGTTTACTGACGAATAAATCCAGACTTGAAGAAGCTTGTACGAAGACAATGAACTAAAGGTGCTTAGCTGTCTTGCTCAGCAAACTGCCATTAAAAGAAAAGACCTCAGTAGTTTCACTATCCCTTGTCAAGTGTTGGAGAAACAAAAGAAATCAGAAGACTTGGTCGCGGATCACTTATCTAGGTTTGAGAATCCACATATAGAGGTGTTAATTGAGGGGGAAATTGCTAATAAATTCTCCGACAAGCATTTAATGGTGCTAAAATCCAAGTTTAATAACGATGAACCATGGTATGCGGATTTCATTAATTATATTGTTAGAAAGGTTGTTCCCCCCCAATTGGACCTGTTAGAACCTATAAAACGTGATAGGTTCTAGATCGTTTAAGCTCTATAATGTTTAGATCTAATCTAGGATAAATAATAACAAAGATAACAATTTGCACAGCGGAATAAACATAAGAACAATGTTATTAAACAAGGTTTTTCATTTACATACAAGCCCCAATTCTATTTGATCAATATAGAACGGTTACCTACCTGTAACAGGATCAAGAACACCTTGACCTTGGAGCTAAACCAACTATAGACGTCTACATCTTTACAAACTTACACGTTTGACACTTTTGGTGCACACACACACGTTTTTGCACTTATACGACTCTCATACATAAAACTATGTCCAGGGATCTCTTTATATAGGGAGTCCATCTAGACTTACAAAGGAAACCTAATTGTATTAGGAAACAAATCTTCCTAATATTTATCGTCATATCTTTAACCAAATCTTTTAAGGATATTTTTTAGAATCCTCCATCTTTTGTAGAATTCCTCATTGTCAACTTTGATCCTTGTTGTTTTATTCTTTTGTTCTTTTTGTATCATTGTTTTTTATCATCAAATCAATAATTCCCAACACGACCTTTGAAAAAAGAAAGAGGTTTTTTTTCGCAAGTCAAGACTTACTTCTAGGAGGAACCTTATGCATTTAAACTGTATACGGATAATATAATGAGAAAATGTGTGGCCGGAAGTGAAACTCTCGAAATTCTGGCGCATTGTCATTCGGGACCTGCTAGTGGGCATCATAGCGCTAATGTTACCGCAAAGAAGGTTTACGAGTCCGTATTTTATTGGCCTAGTGTCTTTAAGGATGCTAATGAGTACGTAATATGATTTGATGCATGTCAAAGATCGAGGAACATATCATCAAGGAACGAAATGCCTCAAAATAACATTCAGGTATGCGAAGTCTTTGATGTTTGGGGATTAGATTTTATGGGACCATTTCCCCAATCTAGAGGTAATAAATACATATTAGTAGCTGTAGATTATGTGTCCAAATGGGTCGGAGCTCAAGCATTACGTACTAATGATGCGCGTGTTGTGGTTAAGTTTTTAAGACAGTTATTCGCTAGGTTTGGAGTTCCTAAAGCTTTGATTAGTGATAAAGGGATATATTTTTGTAATTTCCAGCTCGAAAAAGCTTTACAAAGATATGGTGTGACTCACAAATTATCCACGACGTATCACCCTCAATCTAATAAACAAACTGAAGTTACTAATAGGGCTATTAAGCGTATCCTAGAAAGATCAGTGGGGTACAATCCTAAAGGTTGGTCGGAAAAACTTAACGATGCATTATGGGCATTTAGAACGGCTTCATCTTCAAGGTCAGCTCAATCATTTATCTGTGGACGACAAAGTTCATCTCTTCAACGCAGTTAACCTGTGGATAAGGAACATCGTCATCAGAAAACGTGTAGAAGATCTGCAGCTAGGGATTGAAAGTTATCAGACGAAACTCAATCTTACTCAACCAGATTGGGATGCTTCTGACTTTCTGTTTAAAGAAGACTACACCATAGTCAGCAAGCCAAGGGCAGTAATCTACAAAGACAAGAATGATCAGGAGAAGATGATGCGAGAGACTGAGGTGCACAAGTTTAGCGATGGCACATTGAATAGGATTCTAGACAAGCTGGATTACATGGTAAAAGACTTCAAGTTGTACGAGTACAATCCGGGCATGGCAACACGAATTTGGTCTAAGGACTTAAGATTCGGAGAATATTCAGGAGTCTCAAAAGTTTTGTTGGTGGAAGACTAAAAGATGTTGACTACAGACTTATTCAGAGAACTAAATGATTTCATCATTCTGATACCCAGGTCAATATTATCTTATTTTTATATAAAATATCTTGTACATTATTATAAGTATGTAGTGTATAGTTAAGTGTTCAGTGACAAGTATAAAGTTTTTCAAGAGTTTTCTCGATAAACTCAAAATCTTTCAAATTTTTTATACTTGTCACTCACACGTACCCTCATAGATTCAGGGGGAGCATTACGTTGTTCCCCACTCGGCTTGTGACTAATCAACACATTTTTCTCCTAGTTTTCTAACATATTCGAATCAATTGATATCCAAAATATCAAAGGGTTTGAAATTTTTGATAAGGGGAGAAAATGTGATTTAAATATGAAAACTGATAAAAAAATGTGACTTTGTGGACTCATATATACTCCATCCTCCTTGTGCTACCCACTTTCGTTTAATCGATGCACATGTTGAGGGGGAGCGTTTCTGAAAATTCAAAAACAATCGAGGTACTAAAGGCTTTGATATTTATATCACAAGTACCTGATTGAGTTTTTCAATTGGTTTTATGGCAAGGTGAACTGTACCAAAAAGACCGACCATGTATTTAATTTTATCAGAGTTATAAGGTTGGTAAGGTTAGGTATTAGTTCCCATGATCCAGCCAGAACCGGAGGGATCTACCCAGGGACAATCCACTAGTTAGTGTAGAAGTCCTTAGGTATGACATAAAAAGGAGTAAATGTGAGAATAAGGGAATAGTGCCGACTGAGATGGAGCTAGAACTGGAACAAACCCAACAAGGTTCTAGTCATGAAGTCTCGGTAAGCACTGAAGGGGTTGAAGAATGAAAAAGAAATGTAAGGATAAAGGGTGTAAAGAAAGAAGCCCTCCATACACTTAGGCAGAAACCGGGTCAATACATCTGCTGTCAGAATCACAAAGTTGATTGCTGACATTGAAGAAAGCCGTCATGGACCCAGTGATGCAATGCACAACCCTCCCTAGCCACTCAGAATCTCTTAAAAGATTTTTGTTTCATTTCTCATGGAGACTAAACACGTTATCTATTGACTTTCTCACTCCGAGTTAGTTGATATTGAAAAGGTGGCAGTCCGCTCCAGCCTCCGATCACTAAAACCAAAATGCATAATTAAGTCTAGAGCCAAGAGATCATCAATTAATCTCATTAGGACACTCTTCCATATTGCTTGTTCTTCACACAATGTGAAAACAAGGTTTATCATAAGAGTCCTACGCATTATCCTTGTGGTATTTCCAGAACATCCGAGTGATACCTACGTATCACAGTGAAGATGGAAATCCTGCTTGAGCCAACATCAAACAAGCTCATGGTAGGTGACTTGTGAGATCCTTAATGGATCAAACTTGTGTCAACTGGAAAGAAACGATGGTGCGATTCTACAAGAATCAAACTTGTTCTTGTATATGAATTGACGGTTAATGAACTTTGATTAAAGCTTAAAACTCTCGATGTGTTACAAAAACACTTTCACTAAGTAACACGTCGATTGATTTTCAAACCAAATTTTCTCTTTATTGCTATCTGTTTTATTACAGGTTCATATAAAGATGGAGATGGTGACATCCTGTTCTGGCAAAGACAAGTTCATTATTGCATTCTCATACTTCACCAACACATTCAAAGAAATCATGAAAGCTCAAGCATATGTTTCTAAGCTTCCGCAACTCTGATATTATACGTACCTCTGGAAGTGGCCAAGTATTAAAGTTAAAGAACTTCAAGAACAAATTATTCAAGTTTTCAAGATCAAGAAAGGTATGAGCATGTCGGTCCGCAAGACACAAGATCACAAGACGGAGAAAGTACACCACTTGATGATCAGAGATTAGAAGCTCAAGTTCACATATCAAGTACAATCACAAGCCACTAGACAAAGATCACTACTTCAAAGTACAAGATATTACATGAAGAATTAAAAGACTACGAGCTGAACACAAGATCAAGATTTTTGAGCTTAAGTTAGTATTTTATAGGGTGACCTCCCTTAGGGGGAGATTATTAGATATTAGAAAAAGACTCAGTCACCCAGTGTATTTTACCATTTATTGTTGCTCGTAGTTAATCGTTTAATATATAACATTCGGTAATGGGCCGGGTAATTAAACCCAACATGTAAGCCCATGCCAAGGCTTTAGGCTGGTTTGTAAGCAACTATATAAGCCTCTTCCATGCCATGGAAGAGGTGGTTAGTTATTTCATTATACAAGTTCACTTTCTCTTACTAGAAAGCTTTTTTCTCTCACTTTCTCTCTCTAGATTTGGCTAATCCATTTATCTTCCATTGTGTTATGATTTCCAATATCCTACAACCAATGAATTAATACAATCATTGCACGAATAGACACTCAAGGCATATTATTAGATTAAACTAGCTAATACGTTTTCCTCAGATTTGACTGCTTCCCAATCTTTTATTAATCATTTATGTGCGTTACTTGTCATCACCTTAGGATAACTAGAACTAAACTCGTGCCAGTCTCTTAGGCTGAAAATCCCCCTTTGCGTTAGTTTAGGTTTAATTAGATTTAATTAGAATAATTAGGTTAGATTAGTACTAAACCTAGATAAATAAAGTACTAGTAGAATTAAGAGTTAACTTCCACTCTCAGTGATCGACACCTAACTTACCAACGAAGCTACAATTGATTGGGTACACTGCCCATTAAAGTGTTGTTTTTAGGTATAGTCAGCTAAATATAAATGTAAAACTTGATAATAAATAACAACCTACACGACGACACATCAGGTTTCTTGGATAGTTTGGTGGAAGGGTTTTGAGAGGGTGACATTGGAGATGATCTATGAAGCATGATAAAAAGATTGAAATGAAGGCCATTTTATACTTGGAGGAAGAGATGCTTTGGGGTGTATGTAGTTGTTGAGAATCTTAAATCCAAAGAATTTTTGTGAATTTTGGGTAAGTATAGCTGGGGCTACGAAGGAGGTGATGAAAAGTAGAAATTAAGCGGTGTAAATTTTTGTCTAAAGTGGCTGGCCCCCTTAGCTATATGGGCGGCCACCTTATAGATCAGGGGGCCTCCCGTTGGAGATCAGGGGTCCGCCACCTGCTATTCGCTAGGTTGTTCGGATTTTTGTTTTCTTCTGAGTTTTGTGAGAAAACTAGGAATTTTGGTGGCATTTTTGCAGCAACGGCTTTGTTTATAGCATGTAATTATATTTACTATGATAGTTCCTACCATATAACAAGATGGAAAGTATGCAAGGCATTTATAGTAAAATAATCATGCAAGTATATGTTAAACTTAAATAATCTAATCATAAATAATAGGCAATTCGACTTGTGATAAAATCTACATAAGTTCTAGTAATTTCGCATAATACGATATATTATACGCAAGAAAAAGTTATGATTCATAATAATCCTAGTTCTTAGCAAGTCATAAGACTAAATAATAATAATAATGTAGAGAACAAGCTCTCGTCCATGATTCCTTTGAGCTAAGTTGCTTCCCGTGCTTTCATCCTCACTAGGTGGTTCCCAATCATCTTCGAATAGTCATTGTAATGTCCCATGAGTACCATGGTATGAGAGAAGGTTGGATATTTTTTTTTTATATTTTGATAGAGGGATGCTAAGTGATAAAATAGACGAGTGAGCAACATGCCATATGGCATTAGAGAGTCGGGTTGATTTTTAACACATGGCATTCAATTTATAATGAAGTAGGCGAGATTGTAACGCTGGTTGTTCATGATGCAATACATCATATTACAAGAAGAGGCAGAGATGTAATCACAAAATTGTCCTAGGCTTAAGACATTTTGTCGAAGAGTTTCATCCTAATTTTACATATCGAAACAATGCTCCATTTTATGAACTTTGTTTTGTAAGTTGTTTTTGTAATATGACTTTGGAGTTCTTTGAATAGAGTATTTAATTTGTTTTCTTGAAGGGATAAAGGTATGGTATGGACCGTTTATTTCTTGATTATTTTTAAGAGAATCAATGGAACATTCTTCTGAATAGACACATTGACCTTGACAAGGAATACCAAGAATATTAGCAAAATGTTCAAGAGTAAATAAGAATACCATATTTAGTGCCCAGAATTTTACGAAAATGGATTGATCCTTATTTCTTACATCTCAAATTAAGAGTAAAATTCAATAATGAACCTCGGACAATTGGACTCATTTATGTTATAGATTTGTTGAAAGCCTAAGGCTTCAAACATGAATTCAATGTTATCTTGGTTTAAGAATGTTGGATGAGCAACACGTCCCTCGTGAATGGTTCTAGATTCTAGATTTTGGATTGAGCTTTTTAAGTGTTTTGGGATATATCTTTCATTTGAAATTTTGGGAATATAATTTTTGGTTAGTTCAAGCTCGACTTGAAGGTTTATACTAAGTTGTTATTGCCAAGTTAGTTGTTGCGGCTTCAGCGTATTTTATTTGGCAAGAGCGTAACTGGAGGCTTTTCAAGAAGT
>BQNB010002273.1:114452-127046 GCA_026074375.1 Tanacetum coccineum | reverse complement strand
ACTCATGCTGATTTTTCTCAATATGATTCGTTCATCTTTGATCTTTCGATCAATCCATTTCCTCCTGCCGATAGGAGTGAATTTTATCATGAGGAGTTCCACGATGAACTCGCTCACATCATATCTCCATCGGAGTATGATCATTTATGCTTTAAGAGTGAACCCGAGATGGGCAATCTTACTATGGATGTAGTGAATGATATTTTCCCAACAAGAGAACCAAGAGTTCATGTGCCTAATTTTTTACCCACCCATCCCACCCTTCACCTGGATATGGATTTCATACTTTTAAGTGAACCTCTCTTTGCTTATATTATATGGATCTTCCTTCCTTTTCTCAGGTATCCAGTTGCTCCTCCATATCTTCTCTCTTGCACGAATAAAGATACCATTTTTGATCCCGGCATCTCCATTTATCATTCTTTTATGTCGGGTGTATCTCATCGGAGTTGAACTTTCATGAAATTCAATGATTATCCAAACCACTTGAATCTGATGAAGATTTTAATCTTCATTGCTCCCCCATGGACCAATGAATTCAGGGTCGAGTCGAGCTTGTGACTCGGTTAACAAAAACAAGGCGCTTCGTGGGAGGCACCCCATGCTTATCCATTCTATCTTCTTTCTATTTGCTAATATGTGTTTTGTGAGGAGGCTCGCCTCTACCATTATCTCGTGTTTTGTGTTTTGTGTTGTATTGTCCAGGATTGCCCGGATTCTGAAGCCTCTCGTGCTAGCGGTTTTTGTCCTTCGATCACAAGAGCTTCACATCCTCAGCTTCATTTTGGGAATCCGATATCCTAATCTTATCGACTAACGTTTATCTTTAAAGCTATACTTATAAAACGGCTTAGGATTTGCGTAGAAACCCTTCGTAAAACATCGAGGACGATGTTTAGTTCTAGTATGGGGGGATCTTCGATTTGATTGTGCCTGCAGCCGTTGTTTTCACGTAATCCCGTTTTTACCACCAAAATTTCAAAAAAATGAAAAAATTTAAAAATTTTCAAAAATAAAATAAGTGTTTTGTCACAATTTTGACTTTCCTGCTGGGTAGAATAAGAGTAAATTTTGACTCGATCGAGCGTGTTGAGCTCTAGCTTGTTCCTTAACTTTTAGACTAAGCGTTCGCGAATATTCGCGAAGAACGAAAAATGATAGAGTTAAGTATGAGTTGGATGCTAAACAAGGATTATTTGGAAATCTTAAGAGCTCATGTGTGTAATTTGTCGCTTTTTCTCCCATAAGCTCTTAACCTGATTAATATACGTGCTACTTTTGGAGATTAAACTTAAATCAATAATTTTTATGTAGTATATAGCAAAAACTTTAGCCTTAGTTCAAATTTATACTTGAATTTTTCAAAAAGACGTCTTCCCTATATCATATATAAAAAAAATGATGATGAAAAATGAAAAAATATAATAAATATAAACTGTGGGCTGATAAAAGTTTGCTGCATCTTGCCGGCTCACAACCGATGTTACAGCCTTCTAAAGAAAGCCCATAGTAAGAATAATAATCCAAGACTGATAAAAGTTTGTTGCATCTTGCCGGCTCACAACCGATGTTGCAGCCTTCTAAAAAGTCGAGGGTTACAATTGCATAAATGTTTAATATTAAGTGTGAATTAATAAATAGATCTCTTTTTGTTAAATTTAAATATGCTTTTGAACTTTGGCTATTCTATTTTATAAGCTATGTGTATACAAGAAATCTGAGAGTTTTTGAAACCGAAGGTCCGTGAGTCCCGATACTAGTCTCTGTGGGGTGTCAAAAGCCTGGTCACTTAACCGCAAGGTTGGGATGTGCCGAGACGAAAGTCGCTACATGGGATGATCTCGCCTTCAAACTCATTATTCTCGGGTGGAACGTGAAACATAGAATTTTGCAAAACGTTGATCCATGGTTGAAATTCAAAATAGCACATACACTTAAGATATAATAATTGTCAGGAGAAAAAACAAGATACCTATCATGTAAAAATACCCCTAGTTTCTCTCTCTAAAATGGCGACTTCTTGTATCCTACCCTCTTTTGATTAATTCTTGTCCTATTTGATTATCATTCACTGAATAACATATGATCATTGTAGCTAAATCATTGATTAGTGTGCTCTAATTTTCTTGGGTCAGATTCGAAGTGATTTTAGGCTAGGGTTTCGATTTTAGAATCGATTTCTTGGCCTGTTTAATCATCATTCATTTGATTCTTTGGAGTTTTAGGGTGTATTAATCTTTGTTTTCTGTTCTCTAATTGTGTTTTATTCGGTTCGACATAATCATTAGGTTTTAGGGTATCGAAAGTTTGGGTCTAAAGGGTTTCGCTGTTTAGGGTTTCGCTGGTGTCGGTTGGACTTCATATATATATTTATTGCTGGAATCATAATGGAGGTTGGTTAGGGATTCTTTTTCAATTGCTGAAACCCTAAGTCGATTAGGCAAAAAAACGTACCAAAAATACATTGTATTTATATGTTTTCATTTACATTATGCAGGAAACGGATATTCGACAAAAGGACGAAAAATCAAGCAAAAACGGACAAAACAAGCACATAATGAAACTAAGCGTGGGTGAAAGACAAGTCAGAATCGAAGCAAAAATTACCCCGCAAAAGTTCAAAGACCAAGAAGACTCAAGGTTAAAGAAAAATTCAAACTTTTAGGGACATAATTGCCAATACCCTATAGTTGTAAATACTTACAATGACTAAAGTTTGCAATTTAAGGGAAAATATAACTTAGGGGCCATTTCTTCCAAACCTAAAGTTATATAACAAAAAGGTCCATGCGTGTATAAATTTACTACAAGTTAAGGGACTATAATTGTTCAAGTCCCCCAAAGGTTTCGTTTAATCCACAAGGACTGAGTTTGCAATTCAAAAATATAACTTCAAGGGCCAATCCTGTTAACTCCCTAAACCTATACCACCACTTTGGACTTCCTATGAAACGAAACACATATGAATGAGGGACCTCTTTTGCCATATACCCAAACTCACCCCTGCACCCAGTTATAAACAAACACCCTTTCCCGCCAAACTTAAAACCCATCTCCACTGTTCACGCTTCCCTGTCCCCCCTCCTTCGCTTTATGTTCACCCCTGCAACACCAAGCCAAAAACCATAACTCCCACTTCACCCCACCCCCACATGGCTCACATCCATGTTGGCAATCCTTAAACTTTCTATTGGTCAAGGAATGAAGACAAAGAAATTAAGGGTTAAGATCAATTGGCTTGGCGACCAAGGCTAATGGAGGGTCTAGATAAAGGATTTGAACTCACTCACTCAACTAACACAAGAAGCACACAAGCTTTGAAGACTATAAAAAGGAAGAGAGAAGACAACTAGTGGGGGTAGCTTTAGGAGTAGTTTTAATTTACTTTTAAATGTTTTATTTTAACTTTCAAAAGTCTTGAAATCACTTTATGTTAATGAAATTTTAGTTTTTCAAGTTTGCAAATTATGTCTTGTAAGCTTATGCATTCAAGTTGTTGTACAAGTCATTCTTATAAGCTCTTTTAAGCATTATAGGAACTGTTTTAAACTTATTCATATCGGTTTAACAAAGGTTGTTGTAACTATGTTACATAAAAAGAAATTTTGAAAATTTTGAGCTAATGGATGATAAGCTGCAATGGAAGAGCTTATGGGGCATATAGTAGAGCTTATTTATAAGCAAGGGTAGGGTTTAGAGCTTATTTAGGTTGTATAACTCTTGTTTTGAGCAAGGGGTTGAGGTACACACTCATTTTACCATTTCTGCTTTATTTCTTTGTTTTTAGCTTTCATGGCTTATTGTTGCATATTACGCAGCTTATTACTGCTTATTCTATCTTATTATTTCTATTCAAAGTTTAAAAAGTAAGGTATTAGTTTAAATATTCCAATTTACTTGTTTTCTTAAAAACTATCAAAAAACGTACAAAAAATTAGCATAGTCTTAAATCGTGTTGTTCTTGTTGATTTAACTGTTAAATCTATTTATTAGGCTTATATGTGATTTAAGGTTATCTGGTATCAAGGTTTCTAGGTTTTTATCTCATATTTTAGTATAAAATTTCATTAAAGATAGTTAAAGGGGTGTTTGGCATAGCCTCAAAATGGGGGGGGGGGTGGGGGGGGGGGGGGGGGGGGGGGGGGGGGGGGGGGGGGGGGGGGGGGGGGGGGGGGGGGGGGGGGGGGGGGGGGGGGGGGGGGGGTGGGGGGGGGGGGGGGGGGGGTGTGGGGGGGGGGGGGGGGGGGGGGGGGGGGAGGGGTGCGGGGGGGGGGGGGGGGTGGGGGTCGTTGGGGGGGGGGGGGGGGGGGGGGGGTGGGGGAGAGGGGGGGGTGGGTGGGTGGGGGGGGGGGGGGGGGGGGGGGGGGGGCGGGTGGGGGGGGGGGGGGGGGGGGGGGGGGGGGGTGGTGGCGGGGGTGGGGGGGGGCGGGGGGAGGGGGGGGGGTGGGGGGGTTGGGGGGGGGGGGGGGGGGGGGGGTGGGGGGGAGGGGGGTGGGGGGGGGGGGCGCTGGAGGGGTGGGGGGGGGGGGGGGGGGTTGGGGGGGGGAGGGGGGGGGGGGGGGGGGGGGGGGGGGGGGGGGGGGGGGGGGGGGGGGGGGGGGGGGGGGGGGGGGGGGGGGGGGGGGGGGGGGGGGGGGGGGGGGGGTGGGGGGGGGGGGGGGGGGGGGGGGGGGGGGGGGGGGGGGGGGGGGGGGGGGGGGGGGGGGGGGGGGGGGGGGGGGGGGGGGGGGGGGGGGGGGGGGGGGGGGGTGGGGGGGGGGGGGGGGGGGGGGTTGGGGGGGGGGGGGGGGGGGGGGGGGTGGGGGGGGTGGGCGGGGGCGGGAGTGGGGGGGGGGGCGGAGGTGAGGGGGGCGGTGGAGGGGGGGGGGTGGGTGGGGGGGGGGGGGGGGGGGGGGGGGGGGGGTGGGGGGGGGGGTCAAAAATGGTTTCAAATAGTTTTGCGTTACTTAGCCAGCTTTGGTGAGCTTATTTGCAATCTTGAATAAGCTGTTTTATATAGGTTTCTGTAGTTTAAAGTTTGTTTTAGGCCTTTCTATAAGTTGTATGAATGTTGGTGTGTAAAAACATCTGTTTCTAGATAGCTTATTAGCTTAAGCTTGGTTTAGCTACTTATTTTTGTGATTTTCATGCATATTTAGGTCTCTTAATTAAGTAGTGTAAGTGTCAGGAAGTGTGCATTTAGTCTTAATACTTTTTGTCAAATTTTAGTTAAGTAGTGAAAAATGAAGATTTTGCCTTTTCAAATGCTTATTGTTGCTTATTGTGAATTTCAAAATACTTTTTGAGTGTTGATTATTGTTCTTTTAGGTCTAAATTTAATTGTTGGCTCGTTAGAAGTCCATAAGGATCCTTTAGCTCGCTTAATTTTAAGCTCAAAAGTGCTACTTTGTGCTTTTTGAAAGTTTGTCAAAAATTTTCTAAGTGTTGAGTCAGTGTGAGATAGCTTTTTTCCTTTAGCTTTTTAAGTGCTTATTTGAATTTCAAACTCTATTTTGAATGTTGATTATTAAAGCTTATTGGATAAGCTTCTCAGTGGCATAAGCCACTAAGCATAAGTGATCCCGTTGCTAGCTTATTTTTAGCTAGAAAAGCCTTTAAGGCTTTTCACCTCTAAAAGTACTAACTCCAGTTAGTACGGCTGAGATTTTTGCTATTGAAGCTTCATTAGGCTTATTGTTCTGTCTTATTTAGGAATAGCTTGCTTTTTAGGCTAGTTAAGCCCATTTTAGCTTTATGTCATTTAGTTTAAGAGCTTATTTAAGCTATTTGCCTTTTTAGAGTAAATTTTAAGTGTTTATTGTATTCTCTAGCTTATTTTGCCATTCTAGCTATTTTAGTTGCTAATTTTTGTTCCTTAAGTGGCTTATTAGTTATTGCTTATTGTCTGTATTTAGCTTATTACTAAGTTTTCATTTGCTTATTTGACTTTAAAACAAAGCCAAACAGTTTAGGCATTTTTGTTTTTAATTTTTAAAGCTTAACTGAGACTTTCTTGTGCTTATTTTTAAGTTTAAAAAAAATTGTCTTTTTTAAAGTTGCTTATTTATAAGTTTTTTATAAAAATAAAAAAAAATGAAAAAAGGGGAACAAGGGAAGTCGGGGGTGAGCCTAGGCTCGAACCCCTGACCTCAACCCCATTCAACCCTTTTATCAACACAAACCTCTACCGCTGTGCTACAATAGCTCATCCGGTAGAGGTCATCACCATTAATTATTTAAGGGCTAAAAGGCCCTAATAGCTTTAAGCCCTTTAGGGCTTTTTCCCAACTTATTCCAATAAGCTGGGAGTTTCTTTTTATTTTTCCTAGGTTTGGCATAAGCCAAAGTATTTTCTGTATTTTTTAATTTTTTTATAAATTAGTCTAGTTTTTTTTATCATTTAATTTCTTTAAATCTGTTTTTTAATTATAATAAATTAAATAAAAATTAAAAAAATATTTTTCTTTTTTAGAAAATTTTATTTTATCATTTTGCACTTAGGAAAAATAGAAAAACTTTCGTTGGGTCATTTTTGCACATTTTGAGTTTTTAAAGAACGGGATTCGGGCCCGGTTCTCGTTTTCTTCGTTTTTCAATTTTAAGCTTCCGTTTTAGGATTTTCTTTAATATTTCTTTTAATTTAGTTATTTTAGATAATTAACACTTAAAAATCATTTTAGGTTTAATTTTTGATAATTTAGTTTTTTTTAAACTTGCGTTTTTACGTTTTCGTCTACGTTTTAGGTTTAAATCATTTTAGCTTTCGTTTTTAGGATTTCCTTAATTGTTTTTACATTTTAATTAAAAAAACCAAATCCAAATCTTTTTCATTCAAACATCAAATATCAAACCGACTCTCGACTTTCCAATTCACTCCTCGTTGGGAAACGACCCGGGAACATCATATACTACTCTCGGTTATCATTGATTTTAGATCCTTGTTATATATTTATATTTATTTGATATTTTAGATTTATATATAAAAAGGGTTGGAATTTACTACGAATCATATTTTCTTTTTGAAGTTTTATATTTTTGTATTTTGCTTTTCTCAAAAATATGTACATGGTGATGTTTGATGATGATATCAAGCAGTCTCATTTGTCAGAACCTCCAGATCAGCTGAAGTCAAATATATCATACCAATCCTGCTGTCAAGATACTTAGACCGATCCTCATGTAGGGCTTTGCGTAAACATGTCAGCTATTGAGTATTAGTTCTTTGACAAAATATAACTTAATTCATACCATTTTCAAACCTGTTCCTTTATGTATTTGATACATGAGTTATGGAATTGCCTTTGTTCGCGAAAGCTGTACGGGGTTGCATTTATTGCTACTGGCTGTGTGAACTGAGAGTCGCAGTACAACGGTATTTTTGTTGTAGATTGAAGCTCATAATTCTTGAAGATGTGTCCTCTCCACATTACTTGAGCACAACCTTGCAGATAACGCACGTACCTCTGCCTCTACTGAGACTTTGCAGTGCCCATTTTATTTCTTTGATATCCAACTTACTTGCTTATTCACAAGGAAACTGTATCCCTCCAGTAATGTTTTTCACCCCCACCCCAACGAGTAATCAAGGCTATCCGGCATGATCATCGTCAGAATCTTGGAGCTTGCTTTTAATCCATACCAAGCTGTCCTCAGAAGGTAGACTTTTTATGGATGATCTGGGATCAACGAACCTTCTGGATGAGCAACTAACTCCTCTTCAGTGGACATTAAAAAATGTCGTTTTCACGTCCATCTGATAGATTGGAAAGACTGTGTGCTACGTAGGCAACGGAAAATCCGACTGTCTTCTAAAGCGAGCAACTGGTTTTATGCAAATGATTCTTCGAAATCAATACCCTCTTCTCTGAGCATAAACCCTTTAGCTACAAGTCGTGCTTTGTTGCGAATTACAGTTTGATCTTCATCCTTCTTGTTCTTCCATAACCACTTTAGCTTTATAATCATCTTGCCAAATGGTTTGTCGACTAGTTCCTAGACTTTTAGTTGTCGAACTGATGAAGTTCATCCCTGCATTGCTTCGAGTACCATGCGAATCAGCCATTGAATCCTTAATGCTCTTCGTTCAACAATACTCACCAGTTGGAGCTTGCGAACAGACTCATTTCAGGGATCTGTGGAAAGCTGTCGTCTTGTGTGAACTCGGCATTGGTTGGATTTACACACGAACTTGTTCTAATGATGATCTCTGGTCAATCGGTAATAATGTCTTTGTGGTTGAAATGATATGCCACATCGGTATTATCAATGTTGCATGAGCGAGGCTCACCAATTTCTTGTACCCAGGTACAAAAAGGTTTGTAAATTCGCTTCTTGAAACGATGCATTCGGTGCTTGATCTTGTTGTTGTCTCAGCTATGACCTGTGCTGGATTTGTAATTTCTTCAAGTAAAGGACTGAGAAAATTCCAACCCTTGTATGTGACAACATCTGTCCTTTTCTTGCTGTAGGAACAACATTTTGTTTGGCGGGCACTGGGGTCAGAGTTGTCCATAACTGACGCCTTTGTCCTGGATGAACGAGGCCTGAAGAGGACATTTTCAAAAACAACTCTTGTCGTTGTAGTGCGAGGTCTGAACTGTTTGTAATCAGACATCATTTCTTTGATTTTCATCCAACTTGATATGGAATGGACTCTAACTATTTAAGGTGTCTCTCTTGTTGTAAACACGATATCCCTTCGACTGAGTATAGATATCCCACCATGACACATGGATCGCCTTTTTTCTTTCATTCTTATCCAAATTATCCCATCTCTAGTTATGTAACAAATGCAAACCAAGATGTGAAGATGTTTCTATTGAGGGTTTCCTGTCACTTAATGATGTGATACGCTGTCTTTCCATGAGTCGAATATGATGATTGATCTATCTGAGATATTAGCATGCGGTTGCAACGGCTTCAGCACCAAAATGTATAATAGAAGTCTTAGAAGCTGAGAGCATTGTTTCGAGCAGCCTCAACAAAGAGTGTGGTTCCGTCTTTCAACAACGCCATTCTGTTTAGGTGTTCGAGGAGTGGAAGTCTGATGTTCAATGCCATTCTTCTTTTGAATTTAAGCATGGAGTTGTCTTGTTCAGAACTTTGTGCCTCTGTCAGTCGGGATACTATAACTTGAGCTTGTGAAGATTGCGTTGAATAATCGTGAGATAAGTCTTTGAAAACTTTGGTTGTTTCATCCTTGGATCGTAGAAAAAGAGTCCAAGTGTATCCTTGAATAGTCATCAACATTCACCAGAATATATTTCCTCCCATTTATGCTGCAACCGCATTTTGTACCACACACATGTGAAGCAAATTCAGGCCTTCCTTTGGAACTTGGAAAAAACTTTTGACTTAATAATGAGCTTCTTTTTGCTTTACTCATTTCACAAGACGAACAAAGTTGATCATTGACATAATTTCAACTTTAGGTAAAGCCTGTCACATATCTTTCTATGAGAGGTAAGGTGATGTAATCGAAGGTAGATGGTGAGAAAGTATTCGATGCCTAACCATGCTTGAGTTGTGTGATGATGCTTTAGCCATGGAAAAGATTGGAGTTGATGGATGAAGTTGTTTCTTGAAGAGATATTGTGAGGAGATTGGAGTCATGATTACCAAGTTAGTAAATCGTTTCCTGAAGATCTCACACAAAACAAGTATGTTTTCCTGAAAGCAAAGCTCAAGATCCGCATCACAGAATTGACCAACCCGAGAAATGGATTGTGATTGAGGCTTCGACGTAATTAAACCCGTTTGATCGTGATATTTCTGATTCAGTTCCATAACCTATGAATTAGAGCTAATTATATCATTTCCAAAGGAACAGTTCCAGGAATTTCTCCACCAAAAAATAACACAAACAGCTTGAGATTGCCCGTCATGTGCTTTGTGCATCCAGAGTTACAATGAATAGGATGAGTTATACAATTGCAGAGGAATTAGAGGTCGATGTAACATTGTACAAAAATTGGATCTAGGAATTTGATATCTTCTAAGGACAATAGTAAATCCTAGAGACAGAGTCTTTAGTAGGACTAATACTTGTTGTACATCTTCTTTCCTGATTTAGCTATCCATATCATTTTGGTACTATGTGGCTTTTGTGTCCTTTTACTATCCTGATGGACATTGGTTTAGACGATCTCCATTTTCCTTTCTGATTTGTTTCTCATACAAACTCCTTATTGTAACTCTCGGATTTCAAATAGTGGTATCTGATGCAACTGTTTATTATTGGGTGTTGTCAACAGGATTTGTTCGTTTTTTCTTTTGGTTTACTGCACTAAATAGGCACTACATTAGTTCTTAGTTCTAGCGTTTCACGTCATTAGTATTAGAAAACACAAGCTAATGATTAGAATTAAACACACATTTTCCACATTCAGGCACAAACAGATTCACATTACGAAGTTTTAGATTTGAACTGTCATTACACAGCAGTTACAGACTCTTGTTTTTCTTAGATAATATAGAAATCCTATGATGGTATTCTACTTCTTCTTTTAAACTTCACTTGACTATTGTTTGGCACGACCTTATCTTTAACTTGATAGCACTTAACCTTGTGGTTGCAAACACTTAGTAGTGTGATTTACTCTGAAGATTTAGACACGTCGAGGATTAGTATTCATAGAAGCTATGAGGCAACTGTGGTTCTCTGTTTTGTGTTGTGGTAGTGGCAATTCTATACATTCCTGGTTTAAGCACATTCGAGTGTATTTCCGCTTGTTTTCTATTCTAAGGCAAATTTTGTTGAGTGACTTGTTTAAACAAACCATCCGACACATTAGTTTTATTAACCGACTGTTTCGTTTGAAAACTTCTCATTTCAGGAGAATTTGAAAAAGGAGTCGGTTTTCCTAAAACTGATGGTTTTGGAATCCGTTGAGCATTTGGTTGTCGAACAACAGATGGTTTATCAAACTGAGTTTCCACAGACTTTCCTTTGCATTTCTCAATGAGTTTCTTTAACTCACTGATGGCTATGTTCTTGTCTTGCATTTGAGCTTTCAAATCATGTATTTCATGATATTGTTCACGTTCTTTTCGAAATACATTTGATCCATTTTCTTTGCAAACTGAGTTGTTTTTCATTTGTTCTTTACATTGTTGTAAAGCAAGTTCAAGAGAAATCGAGTGATTTTCAAGTTTAGCAAAACTCTTTAAAAGTTTATTATGAACTTCTTTGTTAACAGATTCAGTTTGTTTTGAAAGCTTTTGTGCAAGACATTCCTCATTCTTTGACTTTATGAAGATACAAGCATTTGTAAGTCAGGCATAAGCATTTATATCAGACAGAGAAATGTAAATTATGAACATGTAACATCCTTAGACACACACTCTTCGAGAAGTAGATCATATATGTTTGAAAATCAGCCTTTTCAGATTCAAGTTCGTCAACCTCTTTTTCAAGGGATTTAACGTACTCATAATCTTCATGCATTTCTGTTTTAAGTTCATGTTCAAAACGAAAACTATCATTTTGAGTTTTTATGGAAAGAGGCATTAATAAGGTTTTTTATCAAAACTTCCATATCTTTAGCAGTTGGCACTCAAAAGTAATCACTAGTATGTTTAAACCAAGCTTGACCACAATTTCTCTAAAAGTTGATTGATGTTAACTTGTCATGTCATTAAAACTTGTCTACTTTTTACTAATGGATTCGAAATGGTAGAAAGGCAACGTTTTTAGCTATGTTTGGTTTCTGTTCTAACATACGGGTTTTCTCCACATTGTTTACTAACCTTCTTTGGCTCGTTTTACTGAATAAAGATACTCCAGTGAGGGTGCTTTGAAAATTTCATAAAGACTATTCTGTCTTGTGTAATCATATGGTTTAACATAATCTTTATTCAATTTTGATCTACTCTTATTTGCAAGAGTCATGGTCTCTTCCCTATTGGGGGCAAATCTGTTTGCAAGATCAGAAGTATCATATGGGATTTCATACAAACAGGGATTTTAGATTGAGCTTTCTTGATGGTAACCTTGGATTAGCAAAGGGTTGGTATCCATTATAATGTCGACATTTGGGTGATAACATATGAATGGTCTGAATTGATTGATTTAGAGTGTAAAACGATTTCATTAAAAACTTTATTTGTTTGTCCATTTCAATCATCTTGTCAATATATTTTCCTTCCTTAACTTTTAAATCCGAAATAACCTTACTTTTCTCTTTGAGTTGACCTTCAAATTGTGACCTAGTTAACAGACTCTTTTTGACTAGCTCATCATGTTTTTGATTGACAACTGAAATTTCATAGGCTTTAGTTTTTAAACCTTCTTTTATGTCAATGTCTTTACGAACTAATAGTCTTAGAGTTTCATTTAACTTTGTTTGAAGAATGCCATAATCAATCGTCCGGTCATTATAGGCTATGTACTTCTCAAGCTCATTCTGTTTGTTCTGAAGTGAAATAAGACAACTATCCCAACAACTAGTAGCGTCCCCCAGAGCCCTACCAGTCCCATCAAGGTTAGTTCTGCACTCCTTCAGTTCTTGAGTCAATGATGCATTTGCTTTCTTTAATTGCTTTAAAATTGTTTTGTTTTCCTTAGTATCAAGAGTTAAATTTGCAATTAAATTAGCAAGCGCAGCACGCTCATCA
>BQNB010002273.1:14740-108840 GCA_026074375.1 Tanacetum coccineum | reverse complement strand
GAACAAATCTCTTGTCTCTACAACACCTTTGTCAACTGCTTTCTTCTCTACCTCTATTGTCCAAGACTTTTAAGATAGTCCTGATGATGAAGAGGATACAAGAAGCAGTCATGAATACCTAAATAACCTAGAAGAAGAATATCAAGTAAGAGCTCTTTTAGCCAAGTCTAATATGTTCTTCAAAAAAGGTACTCAAAGTTTCAGTAGTGCAAAAGCAACTGACCAAACTGAATGCCACAAATGTGGCAAGAAGGGTCATTTTGCAAGAGACTGCTGGTCAAAAACTTCAGTTCCTTCATATCAATCACCATTTCAACCAAAAACCTCTCAGTTCCTCTCAGCACAAACCAGAACTAAGGCCTACCAAAGACTTTGAAGCTAAATACAAAAAAGTCAAGGCTAAACTGGCTCTCCTAAGTTCAAGTGCTTTAGCTTTCGAAGCCGCAACAGTTAAGAACAAAGGTCTTATCACTGAAGCCTATGAATGGGATGAAGAAGAAGTGTCATTAGATGATAATGAGATGGTGGAGGTTAGAGTACTCATGGCATTAGTTGAATATAATGATGCTATCAGCAAAGAATGTGCCAAAAATGGCGAATGGCTGAAGATCTCTATGAGAAAGGTACACACTCTTCTTGAAATAGAATATAATGATGATAGAAAAACCTATCTAGATTATTTGTGTATTGATCTAAATTATATTGAAGAACAAAGAAATAACCATTTGTCAAACCATAGAGATCTTGTTCATGAAAAGAATACATACAAAGAACAACTTTTAGTATTAAAACAAGCAAAACCTGATTTTCTTACCATGCAACATGTAAACACTGAGATTCTCAAAGAGAATAAAAACTTAAGAAAAAAACTAAAAGAGCTAACAGCAATCACTGAAACATGGCTTAACAATTCTAATAAAGTAAATTAGTGTATCATTGAACAAATCCCCTCTCAAAAGAAGAGAATTTTAGGAGTTGATCAACTCACTGAAGGTCCCTCTAGTTCTAGGCAAAAAGACCTTGTCTTTGTAAAATCTTCAACTGATGACACAAAAGTGTCCATACCTTGTGTTGAAAGACCCTGGTTATCTAAAGCTGAAGGTTTTATTCTGCCAAATCATGATATTGGTAGGATACTCCCAACTGAGTCACAAAGAAACACAACTGATTATCTAGTTGTTGTCACTGACTCTTTGGCGACTGAGTATGATTCAACTGATGAATCTTCAGTCTGTAGCACCCCTCTTCCTCCACTGAAGAAGTTGGATGGTGCTGAACCTGTTTCTAGACCAAAGACCATCAAATCAATTTTGAGGTCAAATTCCACATTCAAAGTTGAAACCCTAAAAGGTATCATAATAAATGAACCATTCTTAGCACCTGCTAAGGGTAACAAAAGATCTTCAGCTTCAAAAGTTAACTCAGCTACTGCTGGTAAACTAAAGAGTGTAAAATTTGAAGATGACCCTCCTTTAGATATTGTAATGAAAGAACTAAATAACCCAAAATTACAAATTAGCAAGAATCAGTCATCTTACTCTAGAAATAATCAATCACAATAGATTCCCCAAAATGTACTTCAAAACAAATGCAAAACACAATTTAAAAAGAGTTGTGATCTATGTGGCTTAAACAATCATCTCTCTGAAAATTGTTATAAAGTTTTGTTTTGTAAGAAGTGTGAGAGAACTGATCACATAACTTGTGATCATGCTGAAAATATTTATACTATGAACATGTCTTAGCATCTCAAAAGTCTGGGTAGATCTTCATCAAGATTTAAAACCCTAAGACCATCAAAACGTTTCTTTCCACCTTGCATACACTTTGGATGTGTTGATCATCTATCTAATGAATGTCTATACTATCCCATATGTGGAGTGTGTAGAAGTATGATCATGACATAAACGGTCGTAACATAATTATCTCTCTATAAGAGAGACCAATTCACAAAATCCTCAACATGCCTTCAAAAGATGTTGAGCTTGTGGTAGCTCAACTTATACCACAACTGATCATTATGATATTGAATGGTTCAGAATAGGTGAAGCACTTAAAGCTAAAAAGGCCGAAGACCTAAAATCAAGTAAGGCTGAATCATCAAATACTAACAAATCTAAGACTCCCACTAAAAGGTATGCCTAAGCAAAACTAACCATTCTGAACATATTTGTGAAGTGTGACATCAAGAAGCCCATCTAGTACCTGGATAGTGGATGCTCAAGGCATATGATTTGTTTTAAGAGTTACCTGTATAAATATGTGGAACAACCAAGATTGAAGGTGGTGTTTGGAGATGACTCTACATGCATAACCGAAGGTTATGGCTCTATCAAATGTAATGGTATAGTTTTCACAAAGATAGCATTTGTAAATGGTCTTAAGTACAATTTAATTAGCATCAGTCAACTCTGTGATGCTAAATATATTGTTCAGTTTGATGAGAAAAAAGGAACAATCTTCAACTCCAACAAAGAAGTTGTAATGATTGCTCCAAGAGTAAGAGATGTATATGTTCTTGACATGACATCTTCTACTCAAGAATCTTGCTTCTTTGCCAAAGCTTCTGACAATCTCAACTAGCTTTGGCATAAAAGACTTGCTCATCTAAACTTCAAAACAATCAACAAACTGGCAAAGCAAAATCTTGTTATTGGTCTTCCCTCACTTGTCTACTCAAAGGACAAACCATGTTCATCATGGATTTATCTTCTTCACATGGATTTATTTGGACCTGTAACTCCTAGGTCTATTAACCATGAAAAGTATACCTTGTCATTGTTGATGAATACTCAAGGTACACTTGGGTATACTTCTTGAAGAAGAAAAGTCAAGCACTTGAAACCATCATGTCCTTCATCAAAAGAGTTGAAAATCAAAATGACATCAAAGTCAAACAACTCAAAATTGACAATGGTATTGAATTTAAGAATAGCATCCTTATCAAGTTCTATGATGAAAAAGGGATTTCTCAAAACTTTTCCTCTCCTTACACACCTGAACAAAATGGTGTTGTTGAAAGGAAAATATAGAACCCTCACAGAAGTTGCAAGAACGATGCTTTCAGGATCTTTCTTCTCAAAACAATATTGGACTAAAGTTGTAGCCACTGTATGATACACTCAAAACAGATCATCTATTGTGAAAAGACATCTCAAAACTCCGTATGAAATGTTTCGTAAGAGAATCCCAAACATTAACTTTCTTCATGTCTTTGGATGGCTAGTTTTCATCCATAATCATAAAGATCACTTCGGAAAGTTTGATGAAAAAGCTAATGATGGTTATCTTCTTGGATACTCATTAGTTTCCAAGGCCTTCAAAGTCTTTAACACAAGAAGACAACAAACGGAAGAAACCTATCACATCACATTTGATGAAAGACCTGATGCTACCAAATTCTCAAAAGCTTCAGTTGATGACATCAACATTTTTGAAACTAAACGATATCCACCTGATGAATATCTTCGTCCTTATGAGTCTTATCAAAGGTATCAAACAAACGACAATGATGTATACTTCATAGTACTCTTTGAATGTCCTAAACCAGTTTTTCTTGAAACTGAAGTTTAATCTGACCAAAATGGTCAAACTGATCACAATGATCAAAATGATCAATCTACTCAAACTAATGAAATATTAAATGATGATCAGTTTGAACATTCCAATCACACCATTGATGAACCAATCATTGATAATCTCTCAAACACTAAAGACATTCAGAACTCTACACACTTATCCTCTCCAATTGTAGAGGATACTTCAGTACAAAATATAGTTCCAATCCTAAATTCCTCCTTATCCATTCCATCCATGGTTACTCCAGCCCCTCAAGACAGATGGTCTCAAGACAAACATATTGAGCTGGTTAATATCATTGGTAATCCAAGAGCTGGAATGCTTATAAGAGCCATGGCTAAACAACTTAGTGCTGCTTTAGCTCATAAATTTCTCTTTATAGATTTTCTCTCTAAAGAAGAACCTAAAAAGGTCTCTGAAGCACTACAACATCCTGGATGGGTTGATGCCATGCAAGATGAACTAAACCAATTTTCCAGAAACAAAGTTTAGACATTAGTTCCTGCACCTTATAGTAAAACCATAATTGGCTCAAAATAGGTATTCAAGAACAAAAGAGATGAAACTAGAATTGTCATCAAAAACAAGGCAAGACTTGTAGCTTAAGGCAATCAACAAGAAGGCATGGACTATGATTAAACCTTTTCTCCCATTGCAAGACTTGAAGCAATTAGGATATTTCTTGCCTTTGCCACTTATATGAACTTTATAGTTTATCAAATAGATGTCAAAAGTGCATTCCTCAATGCCAAACTAAAAGAAGAAGTTTATGTCACACAACCTCTAGGTTTTTAGAGTAGTAAGTTCCCCAACCATGTGCGCAAATTGGACAAAGCCCTTTATAGACTTAAACAAGCTCTAAGAGCATGGTATGAAACTCTCTCAACCTATCTCACTAAACACAAGTTTGTAAGAGGTAAGATAGACAACACCTTGTTTGTCTACAAAACTCAAACCAATGTGATTTTGGTGCAAATCTATGCTGATGACATTATCTTTGGGTCCATTATGCAAACAGTTTGCTAAACTGATGAGTCAAAGATACGAAATAAGCATGATGGGTGTCCTCACCTACTTTCTTGGATTTTAGATTAAACAATCTGAAAGAGGGATTTCAATCAACTAAGAAAAATATGTCAAGGATCTGCTAAAAAAGTATGACATAAATGATTCATTAGTGAAAACTCCAATGGTACCCCCTAACAAGTTAGGACCTGGTCTCAATAGCAAAGCTATAAATGAGACTCAGTATAGAGGTATGATTGGATTACTAATGTACCTAACTGCAAGCAGACCTGACATTCAATTCTCAACTTGTCTCTGTGCAAGATATCAAGCAAATCTTAAGGAATCCTACCTTATTGCTGTTAAGAGAATTTTCAGGTACCTAAAAGGTACTCCTAGTCTTGGTCTTTGGTATCTAAAGTGTTGAGATTTTGACCTGAAAGGATACTCAGACTCTGACTATGATGGATGCAACATGGACATGAAGATCACCTCAGGTGCTTGTTAGTTGCTAGGAGGCAAACTGGTGTGCTGAAGTGCGAAAAAGTAGCAATCTGTAGCTATGCCCTCAGCTAAAGCTATATATGTAGCTGCTGCTGGATGTTGTGCCAACATATTATGGATAAAGAGTCAACTCAATGACTATGACATCATATATGAAAGGGTACCCATATTTTGTGATAACACCAGTGCTATTGCAATCTCAAACAATCTAGTTCTACACTCAAGAACAAAGCATATTGATATCAAATCTTACTTTATCAGAGATCATATTCTCAAAGGGGACATTGAATTACATTTCATTCCCACTCAATATCAACTTGCTGATATCTTCACCAAACCCCTGGATGAGCCAACTTTTAAAAGATTGATCGTTAAACTAGGTATGCTGAACATTGATTCAAAACCTAAACCTTCAGTAATGACTAAAGAAAACTAAGGGTTCAGTGATTTCATGCAAAACTGAACAACCTTTCATATGTTAACATGTCAGTTCAGTTCTTATATGTTACTTTAGCCTGCTTAAGTAAAGTAACTGAGCAATCACACGTGTCTCATTCATGGATTTGTATGAGCATGTATGGTTTTGTCACATTCGCTGGAGCAATGATATTGGTCACATACAAAACTGAACAAAACTGTCTATTTTTGTCAGTTCAGTTTACAAAACTTTTTGATTTAACTCTTCAACTTTCTCGAGTGAAGTAAATAAGGAATTAAATATGTCTCATTCATGGATTTGCATGAGCATTTATGGTTTTGTCGCCTTCACTGGAGCACTGGTGTAGACAAAGATTACAATAATCAATTCAGCATAACATAACATCAAACCTGAACCTAGTTCAGTCTTTAAATATCAATCACAAGGTCAATTTTAAAAGGCTAATGTGATTCTTAAAATGAATATAATTTTATCAAAATAATTTCCTTCCCAAAGAAGTTGTTTAATTTAAATATATTAAAAGAGGATATCCAAGAGTTAGAATGACATCACCATCTTTCTCTCACCTACTTTTACAGTTTAATAGACGTTTGTTTACTGTTCTAGGTGTCAGAGGCATGATGTACTGACTTTCATTAAATACAAAGTTTAGCACACACGTTAAAAACAAACCCTAAACATTACCATAACATTATAACCTCAATTGACAGTTACAAATTCTCAAAGAAAAAGTTGTAACTACATCAACCATATAAATCACAACAAACCAATCAACACTCACTTTTCACAAACTTATCAAAAACACGCATATAAAATCTCAAACTAAATTAAACCCTTAAAACCCTATATAACAAAAATGGCAGAATCATCTAATCCAACTCAAATCTCATCACCACCTGATGCAACTCCAAAGGAAGAACCTGTCACATTGGATAGACCAGAAATTCTAAATCCTTTTCTTCCTACAGATCAGGTTGAATTCTACTTTGATCAAATAACCTTCACCACCAACAATGAGGTTGCCATATTGTACCTAGAACACCTAAAATTTGAATACTTTCAAATCGTCTCTGACTTCATCTCAAAATATTATCTTAGGGAAGCATTCACTAGAGCCCCAAACCAATACAAAGAATATCTTTCTGAATTTTGGTATACTACAAAAACCCTAGAAGAGTCTAAGATATGGGTATCCTCTCCTACAAGGGGAATAAGAGGAGAGTTAGGTATCACTATGTTTAGAAATTCTCTTAGAGCGCATTACCTACCTCATTCAAGTATGTATGTTCCCCCACCTTCCATAATAATAGTCAAACCATAGTTTGCAACAATTAGATACAGTAGGGAGATTGGGGTAAAAGGAACTCTCAAAAAGAGTATTCTTCCTCCTAGGTGGAGGCTATTGATGGCTCAAATCATTCAGTGTTTAGGTGGGAAAATAGGTGGCCATGATCAAATATCAAACACGGATGCCATTATCTTATATTGTCTAGCCAATGGGGTAGAGGTAGATTATGTTAAGCTGATATAGGAGGATATAATTCATAAGCTGAATAAGAAAACCAGGGAAAAGGTTGTTCCCTATCCTAGGTTTATATCCCTTTTACTAGAGTACATGATGCCTACATATGACAATGAAGAACGCACTATACACCCCACTCATGTCTTCAGTGTTCTTAACTGGGCACTAAAGCTAAACCAATATGAAGGACCTCCCTTCACAGTCCACATGTTGGCCATCTATAATACAGATGAGCCTGTGGTTCCCAAAGCTCCCAAAACCTCCTCACATTTTGAGAAGGTTCCCCAAGGCAAAAAGCCTAGAGCTAGAAGTCGACTCAAAAGAAAACAATCTTCAAAATACATATTTGAGTCCAAGACCAAGGCATCAAAATCCAAAACTGGCCAATCAAATAAAGAAACTCAGTCTAGTCCGGCCAAAGACAAAAGCCCAAGCCATCCTTCAGGTTCCACACCTGTGGTTCTTGAAATGCATAAAGAGGAACTACAAGCAGCTAGTGGCCCGACCTCTTTAGGGGCCACCAGTGAAGACAAAACCTACCCTCAGCTCAGTAGTGGTATGTCTATATTTCATTTAATTAAAACTACTCAATCAGCTTCTTTCATTTTCACTATGAGTCTGCATCAGGATGTGATGTTTCTGCAGATTCCACAGCTGAAGCTGATCTTGGAAAATCTGCTCCTAATGACTATATACCTCACCAATAGGGTACGGATGAAGGAACCAAACACTATGCACTGGTCATATATTTACAGGGACTAATGAAACTGTTCTTGTAGATCAAACCACATCTGCTGGAGATGGATTGAAAACTGCCCACACTAACCTAGGTATAACTAAGGAGTATAGATCTGATGAACTTTCAAAGAAAATAAAGCTGGGGGATTTATCAGATCTGATGAAAGACATAAGATTTGCCTTCTTCACTCCTGACTCCCTACAAGATGAGCCCATCAATTTTTCAAATGAGAGTGAAGAGGTGGAAACTAAAAAAGATAAAGAGACTCATGCTACCTCTCATGATGTACCTGAAGACACTTTAGTCCTACGTCCTCCATCTCCTAAATCGCTTAAATTTAAGAGTTAATAGCTCAGGTTCACTTACTTCAGTCTCAAAAGGACAAGATGGAATAGAAAAATGCAAAAGCTGAAGCAGAAGTTGCTTCTCTTAAAGCCAAGCCCTCATATCTGGATATCTACCAGCTTACTGAACTCCTGGTAACTTCTTTGAAACCTGAACTAACAAACTCTTAGCCTTACATGACTTTGCCAGCTCCATACCAAGCGAACTCAAAGAGCTCCCCTCAAAGATCATTGCATTAGCTAGAGAAATTCAGGAGTTGGAGAAATTCAGGAGCTGAAGAGGCATGTTCTGGAAATGGAAATTGAGATTCCTGGGCACTTAAATAACATACCAATAAAACTGGAGACCTTCACTTCTACTGTCTCTAGTCTTATGTACCAAGTCGCTGAACTGAAGACTCTTAAATGGGAGCTTCCAACAGAGCTCCTTGCTTTACGAAGCTAAATTTCATCGATTCAAGCGAAGCTCCGGACTTTGGATACACTTCCAAGTCTTCTAAACAAGGTTTCTAACACCTTGACCAGGTTTGCAAGCATTATGGAGAATTCATCCCACACAGCTATAGGCAAGGATGTTCCTTCAGCAGGCCTAGCAACTACTTCACTTGCTGAGGGGGAGAAGAACACTAATCCAGCTACAAAGGATGCTGAAACAACAAACCTGCACAATGAATTAGTCGATCTCTTAGGCATAGATATAGTCACATAGTACTACAATAAGAAGTTACTTTATGATAAATACTGTGACAAGATGGTGAAAAGAAGAAAAGGCTCCAAGATCATAAATTGTGACGTTCTCAAAAAAAGGGCCTTATCACACTACAAGTATATAGGGAAGATAGGACAATTGAAGTCATTCCAAATGTCAAATTCAGTGACTTACATCTGGCTAAATAGAAAGAGGTAGTACAAGCTTGTCCTGATAGCAAAGAAAAAGGATGAAAGACCATCTATGGATTGATAAAGAAAAGAATGGAATACCTTAATCAAACTGAAAAAGAATTAAAGATCGACTTCAATAAACCCCTTAAAGAACAAGATCCTTTAAATGAGCTAAATGATTTAGCAAACAAGAAAAGAAAAAGAACAAGTGACTTAAAAGACCATTACAGGTCAACCAAGAAACACAAGTCATCAATTCAGCATGAAGAAGGGGTTCATTGAGCAACAAGAACATTAAATGTTATAATCTTTTATATTAGCTTTATCTCTTGTATTTGTAATGTAATTAAAGTTAATAGAAGTGATTTTCAGTATATGTTGTTCAATGTTTATCAGTTTTGTAAGAAGAAGTTATTTTGCTCACTTACTACTGATTTTAACTTAGGCTATTTGTATATTCAAATAGGGGGAGATTGTTGGGGGTTAGTTCCTGAGCCCTTCAGTCTCTTAGTAGATTTAAACATAAAATCCTCTAAGTTTTACTCAAAGCTGAAGTCTTTCAGTTTGAGTCACTGAAGTTTCTTCAGCTTTAACTCTTCAGGCACGTAGAAGATTTGGAAGTATCTTCACTTCAGTTTATGCAGCAGATCAGAAACTGAAGAAGGCCTATGTAAAGAGCTTCAGTTTAGCTTGGTTGATAATTCCAAGCTGAACGTTGTCTATCTCCTTAACAGAAGTATGAAAGTTTTGTTTCACTTCTAGAAGGTTTACAAGGCGGGAAAAAGATTGCTTTATGTCAAAAGGAATAAAACAATCTCCTTGGGAATGACTACTTCTAAAGTTGGTATAGAAGTACAACAACTTTTTCTTAAAGGATTGTACCTGGTATTTTAGAGCACGTTTGCATTAAATGGTATCTCAACCACCCATTGGATGCATGGCACGCGTACTAGGTTAACTTGTAAACCCTAATCCCTTTGCCTATAAATGGAAAAGGATTCCCAGAGTAAATGTCATCTCTTCCAATTAATGTGATACATATTAAAGAGTTCATTTATCTCTCAAACAAACTGAATGGTGCTACTAAAAGCTAAAGCTTCAGTTTAGCATAAGTAGTTTGTTTTCTTATGCTCTTAACTTTGGTTAGAGTTTAAGTTCGAAGGAGATAACACCCTAATTGTCATTCAACCACCTTGAAATTCCGCAAGCAAGGTGTGTCATAGATTCTTTATTTTATTCTAATAAGAACCTATACGTTGAAAGTTATTATTGTGTGTTTTAAACTTGTTCTTTATATTCTTCATATATATTTGTTTAAAACTCACTTTATTGCCATGGAATGTGATTAGTTTAATTTGATAAACCTTATATCACATTCAAAGGGACCAACACTAATAACGAAATTTAAGTGAGAATTTTGGGGTAAAAGTTAAATCCGGAGAAAAAATGTAACTATTACAAAAAAAATTACTAATTTGTTCAACAAAAAAAATTCAATTAATTTCATTACTTCTTTCCTTATCACAACATTTAAAAAAAAGATATATTAGCCGTTACATTCCCTTATTAATACAAGTTACATTCAACCTCAAAGCAAAATCTTCCACTAGATATCTTCAAGATTTCAATCCAATGAATCCACCTAGATGTGTTGTTTGCAAGTATTTTAGAAGAAGATGTCCTTCTAATTGTGTTTTCGCACCATACTTTCCTAACGATAACCCTCAAAGTTTTATTTTTGTTCATAACATTAACGTAGCGCGCATTCACATCAATCAGTACACATATAACACGAAGCATATATCACACCCCCAAATAGGTTCCCGTCAGAATAAGTGTTCGGGCATGACTTCATGAATATGCATGGCACAAAGTACAAAGAACGATCACTAAGGGACATTTTGAAAATCATACTCGTTATATTGACAAAATATAATTAAGTTTTATGATTCAATTCAAAGAAATTTAGAGTTTTGCGGAAGTAAAAAATAAGTTTGATAAAAGATAAAGAGCATGAAGTAAGAGAAGTCTTGAAATAAGGTAGACATATAGCACGTAGACTTCATAAAGCACCTTGCGATAATATCCAAATTAAGCATCTGAAAACATTGCTTAAAACGTCAATAACAGTTGGTGAATTCATATCTTTAATTTAAATATAAGTGTTGGACCACAAGATTCAAAACGTATGTGACTATTATAAAAGATACAAGATCACATAAAAAGTGTTTACGTTGCACTAAACTTATGAAACCAAGGCTTGATACGTTTTTAGCATGTAATTTTGCTAAGAAAAGCTTGCCCTAACAAGTGTCCAGCCAAGACCACCTAAATCCTTTCGACATGATATACATCCGTTTGATCGGTCCCTCCGATACAAGTAAGCGCTACTTACCAGGACGAGGTTTACTAGCCTTAACAAATCTATTTATAGCACTCACGCTCACTTAACTAGTATGGTCGGTCAAGAAATTAACGGATCATGATAGTTTGGGCAATAGTGGCTTGTACGCAAATTTAGGCAATTTACGTAAACATGTAAGATTAACGCAATACACTTGTGTCCAGTTTTAAAAGCAAACAATGTTAGTTATAAAATGTACGTAAAACGGTAAAAAGGGTGGGGCTATGATCTCACCTTTCACAAATGGTGAGATAGTAAATCAACGAGGAAAATGCAATCGAACGACCCTAACCACGACCTAATTAAAAGACGCGCTTTATGAGAAAGAATATACTTAACGATACAACGCTTATTATACTCATAGCAATCAAATAGTATCCACATGAGTTATGTCTTGGTTTAATTAGCAAAACATGACTTTTACGAAGATAAACGATCCTTAAATAAGTTTCTGACATTTAAACAAAAAATTTCTATTTTTGAAAAGTTTCTATTTTAGAAAAGTTTTAAGTTTTAGGACGTTAATACCATCCCCTTATATTTGATGATTCCATTTACCCTAAACGCACTAAGAAAGTACCTAAACGCCTAACTTCTATTCTCAATTCACTAATGTATTTATTTAAAGACTTTCTATTTTTAGAAAGTCCAAACGTTTTTGAAACATAGTTTTTGTAAAGTTTTTAACGCGTCCTAACTATATAATAGTGATAAAATAGCTTTCGTTAATTTTTTCAAAGCTCAAACAGACTCGAAAGCGCCTAAAAACCCATTTTAATGTTACAATTAGGCCTATCCTTGACTTTTTCATAGAAACTTTTGTCTAACTTTGACTTGGATTTTCTCTCTCGTATTGCACTTTTAAGCTTAAATTCCCACAATGTCTTATGTAGCATATCATTTCGGACAATTTCGTGTTTTATACAAAAGCTAAAACGGACTCAAAAGGGTCTAAAACGCTCGTTTTAGCTGCTGATCAGCAAGTACCCAAAATAATTTTGCCGTAAAATTTTCCCAACTTCACAATACTTCTAATCTATCCTAGTTTCGCCCAACACAAAATTCAACAACAAAACCACAACGATTCCCAAACTAATCCCCATCTCTAATCACTTCCTAAACCAATAATCCATCACTTAATCAAAATCTAACCCAACTAACTCCAATACTTATACTTTTTTCAAATAACTTTCAAGAACACATATACTTTATTTTAAGAAAATCAACACAACCTCATGGATACTAAATATTTGATATCAAGAATCATAAAGAAAGAAAGAATGAAAGAAAAGAGGTAGTAGTTTGCTTACGAACAAGAATAATCAAAAGAAAACTATAAGATCTTGATTAGATGAAGAAAACTTATAAAAACCCCAAATATTAATCCAAAACCCTAACTATTGATCTTGATAAATTCTTGAATTGAATGAATAAACCTTATGGAACACCTTAGATGGTTTTGAAAATGAACACAATCAACTTGAATTTGAATAAAGTAGAAGAAAATACCACTTGTGGTGGTGCTATGGTGGTCGCGGCCAAGAGAGAGCAAAAGGGAAAAGAGGAGAAATTTTTGAGAGGCTTGTGTGTGTTTTGTAACCCTAGGAATGAGAAAGTATGGTATAAATACTATGATGGTTAGGGCTATAGAGTGTTAAGTGAGTCATGGCTTAAGAAAAATGGCTTGAGCTCTCCCTTTTTGGCCTTGCAGTTTAAACGACTAGCAACAACAACAAGAGGGGACCAAAAACTTTTCTTTGGCAACAAGGTACATAGTTATTGGCTAGTACACATGTGGTCCAAGGTACCTAGTGTCACACCCCGCCAAGGCGGAAACCCGAGGCGTGACGAGAAAGAGAATCATCACAACACAGTGGCGTCTATATAGAGAAACAAAAACATGCATAAAATACAAGGTATAGACACGCAGTGTCATGAAAATACCCAAACACATCAACAAAATCCAAAAGGCTTCTGACATTGAAACAAAGGCAGTTCATGTCAACGTCATGACATGCAACATCCAAACTTTCTAACCGCGCAAAGACAAATAACATTCAACATCCAAATCAAAACAAATAGACAAAATCTAGATAACTAAACTTTGTCAGCTACCTACGGTCCATCTAGCCACCTTTCCTAACTTTAACCTCATCCTACTGACTACCTGAAAATGATGCTTATACGTCAACATAATGGTTGGTGAGAAACATAGGTTTTCAGACACACATATTCAATCCATTTACAAAATCATTAACCGAATTACTGTGATTATAAAATAATATTTTTGCATGATAATTATGCTAACTAACATACAAGCTAACATGCAATTCAATCTAATCATATCAAACCAACAAATCATATATTGGGTAGGCGTACCCATTCGATCCCTCATATCCAACACTTGAGTAGGCATACTCATCCGATCCCTCAAACACCATGTAGACGACCTAAATCACTCTTGGATCAATCCAAATCCTTTTCCCTCTAGCTCAGGCCATGCATACCAGCAAGTAATCCTCCTGACTAGGCAACATCTCAATATCACATCACATAACAAAATCTCTTTTCCTCTAGCTCATGTCATGGATACCCATAAGTAATCCACCTGACTAGGCAACATCTCTTTCCACTAAACAGGCCATGGATACCCGAAAGTAACCCTCCTGACTTAGTTCACACATCAATATCTCATCACATAACATGTAGCACTTAACGCATATCAGTCACATAATAGTTCATGCATTTACACAAACACATAATCATAGGGATTTAAAACTTATTTTGACACTTGCATCATTTCCATCCCAAGTTTAAAACAATGTAAAAAGTGGGACTATATAACTCACCTGAATGCTCAAAACGCAGCTTTTAATTCCTATCACCCGACTATACAAATAAATAAACACAGTTACACGCGACCAAGATAAAAGCTATAGTCCATGTAACACACATATGATGGATGTCTAAGGGTTTGATTAACCATCATGGGTTACCCCGACACCATTCCCAACCTTACCCACTTCATTAACACATTACACTAGCTAACTAGAATTTATTCTAAAATGCAGAATTTTAGTGTATCTTTGCTAACCTAAAACCCTTACTTGCTGACCTCTATAAATTATACCAAAAATCACCTAATTCATTTATGAGTTTACTAATTACCTTGTGATTCCCATCTTCTCATTACATGTGTAACTACCCCAAATAAAATCCAACTTCAAAACTGTCCTAATTCGGATTTGATTGCACACTAAAATGTATGACCCTAATTACCATACTTAGACACATAATCAGAAGCTATCCTTCTAGGTTTTCTTTATATACATATTGAACTTAACCACTGTTGATTGGCTAACCTTAATTCCACTTTTAAGTTAGGGTTTTACCCTCCCAAACATGACCTAATTTTGACCCTTATTTACTATTTTGACAACTTTTCTTATAACCAACATTTAACCAACTTCCATAACTCAAAATCATTCAAGGCCAGACTTTTTGAAAAATAGACTCTTTGAAATACAATTTAGGCACAAGATTCACCTCCTAACTTGTTTTTATCATCAAGATATCATTCGTTGAACACGACCCAAAAATCTGCCATAACCTAAATCATAAATTAACGTGATGTAACCCTAACCATTTACACCAATATGATCCAAATTAAACCCTAAGCACTCTAGCATGATTAATACATCCTTAATTACAAAAAATTTAAAAACCCTAATGATCCAACATATTAATTGTTACATGATTTAAAGAAAACTAAACAAAACCTTAATTGAAACATACCTAAACCTTTACTTGATCACACTTGAATCACACCTTGAATATTGATATTAAAAAAATCAATTTTTTCTCTTCTTTTGGGTGTTTCGACCGAACACAGGGAGAGAGGGAGAGAAAAGTGTTTTAGGGTTTTCCTTGATTTTGTATTTATATTACTTAGAATCCTAGTTGTAGTCAAATTATTTTCCTTTTTTTTCTTTTATCCCTCACCGGCCGAATAAACACCCCTATATATTTTTATTTTTTATATTTTTTATGAATTACTATTTACATTATAATTTACATTACCTTAAATTTATATAAAAATCTACACTAATTTGGGTAAACCATTTTACATAAACGCTACCTACTAAACTTTCCAAAAATAACTTTTCATTTCACATTTCACTTTCTATATTTAGAAAGTCTACTATAATTATCCAAATTTCACTCACTTCATTTATTTCCAAAATGCCACATTTCCCATAAACACTTAACACAAAATCATCTAACTATTGACGTAGCATTGCAAGCAATACGTCATTCCTTTCCATTATCACTACACGTAAACAAATGGACTACTCATCACCAAACATAATTGCACTCAAAATGAGATGATCATACACCTCAAAATGATAGCATGCACATACTTAAACCACTTAGCACACATATAGAACACATAGCACACAAAAAATCACACAAAATGGACACTTTGCCATTTCTAAAGGTAACACTAACCTGATTAAATCATGGATGTCACAGTATCCCCTCCTTGAGGAAATCTCGTCCCAAGATTTAACTAGAAGGCTCGGCAAATCGGTCCACGAACAACTGTGGCTACTTAATCCTTATCTGGTCTTCGTGTTCCCAAGTAAACTCAGGACCACGTTTCGAATTCCATCTGACTTTCATAAGCGTTATTTTCCTACATTTTAACTTCTTAATTTCTCTATCCATAATTTCTACAAGTTCCTCAACAAAACGAAGTGTCTTGTCGACCTTGATCTCATTCAATGACACATGCAAATTAGCATTCGCCAGATACTTCTTCAGATTTGACACATGAAAGGAGTCATGCACGCTACTCAACTCCTCAGGTAACCTCAACCTATACGCTACAAGGCTAATCATTTCAAGGATCTCAAATGGCCCCACATATATCGGTGCTAACTTACCCTTCTTTCCAAAACGCACTACGCCCTTTCAAGGCGACACCCTTAATAATACTCGATCACCCACCTCAAACTCTAACGGTTTACGTCTCTTATCCGCACTCCGTTCGCTTTTATGCTTTTTCCTTTATCAATACCACCTTATCTGTCGTTTCTAGTACTAACTCAGGTCCAATCAAACTCCTTTCTCCAATCTCTCCCCATAACACAGGCGACCTACATTTCCTTCCATACAAAGCTTCAAACGGAGCACACCGAATGCTCAAATGATAACTACCACCAAAATCGATAACACATGCCCTCATAATATCTTCAAAAGTCTGAATCATACGTTTACTTTGTCCATCCGCTTGAGGATGCTAAGCAGTACTCAAATCTAATCGTGTCTCTAACACTTTTTATAGTGTCTGCCAAAACCACAAGGTAAATCATCCATCTCAATCTGAGTTGATCATCACCAGAATTCCATTCCTTGTTATTATCTCATCAATATAAATCCTTGCCAACTTTACATCTTGAAATCTTCTTGTATAGCTAAAAAATAAGCTAACTTGGTCAGTCTATCGACCATCACCCAAATTACATCATACTCACCACTTTGACCTTGGAAATTTAGTGATTAAAATCATGGTGGTTTCTATCTCATTTTCACTCATGTATCTTAAGCGGTTGCAGCATGCACCAATAGTCTTTTGTCATTTGTAGCTTCACCTTTTAATACAAATCCGACAATGGCTAACATAGGTGATTATATCCTTTCTACACGTGGCTACACTAATGTCTCAAGGTTATAGTACGTCTTATCCGCTCTTGGAACAAAATTTGTTATGAAATTTGTTTGTTTTAAAATGAATCATTATTGCTTGATTGTTTAAATGAGATTTTGTATAATTAAATTTTTGGTTTAAACTTGTAAAAAAAAAATTTTGGTCTTGGTTTCTTTGTTAATGGTAAATTGGTCTTTGTGCAATATTGGTTTTTATGATGCATTTTGTTTTTTAAAAATGTTGTAATGGGTATAAATGTTATTTGGTGGTATAAATATTTTGAAATTGTTGAATAATTTGTTTTTGAGGTGTGTAATTGTTTTGTAATAAATAAGGGTATTGTTTTTATATGTGTAAATTGTTTTAGTTTGAAATAATTGGTTTTGTGGCTGATAAAATTAAAATGATTGTATATGTTGATTATTTGAAAATATTATATTTGGTGGTATTGGTTTGATAAATGGCAAAAAAAAATTTTGTATTTGGTTTTAATTGATTAAATTTTTGGAATGAGTAATTTATAATGTTTGTGGTTTGTGTACCTAAAGTATCTTGATGCATGGGCCTCATCATTACATCTTCCTACATAGAACCCTATTCGATCCATAAGTACAAACTCTCGTTCCTTTTCTTGCCATCTGATGATCTTAACCATGTGCCTTTCTGCCGAGTCGTTCTCTTGCTTGGAACGCATCACTTTAGGTGCCAGTATATTCCTCTTCTCGTCTGATTTCACCTCTCATTTTATCATACCGCCTCACCATTCAAGAGTATCACACAAATCATTCTTCAAAGTCTGAAAAGCCTCTTCTTGTTCTACGCTCCACTCATACTTCTGATTCCTCTCAGTTAGGGAAGTAAGGGGGTTCAACAATCTTAAAAAAAATTCGCGATGAACGTCGGTAGTAACCTGCCAATCCTAAGAATAATCATCCAATTCCTCACTGCCTCACTCTTACTCGGGTCCACGTGAATACGTTATGGTTGACCACGTGACCAAGAAAATGCACTTCTTCCAACCAAAACTCACACTTAGAAAACTTAGCATACAGCTTCTCCTTCCTCAGTGACTCCAACACTAACTTCAAATGAACTTCATGTTCCTCCTTCGACTTTGAGTAGGCCAGAATGTCATCAATGAATACGATGACAAACCTACCTAAGTACGGTTTGCAAACCCGGTTCATTAAGTCCATGAAAACCGTTGGTGCATTGGTTAACCCAAAAGGCATAACCGTAGACTCAAAATGTCCGTATCTCGTTCAAAATGCGGTCTTTAGAATGGCATCCTCATGCACTTGTAGCTGATGATAACCTGACCGAAAATCTACCTTTAAGAAAGGACACGCTCCTCGTAACTGATCAAACAAGTCATCAATCCTAGGGAGTGGATAACGGTTTTTAACAGTTAATTTGTTCAACTCCCTATAATCAATACACATGCGAAAAGAACCATCCTTCTTCTTAACAAATAACACCGGTGCTCCCCACGGAAAATGACTAGGTCATATGAAACCCTTGTCTTCCAACTCTTGAAGTTGTTCAGACAATTCTTGCATTTCTGAGGGTGCCAAACGATATGGAGACTTCGCGACCGGCGTCGCTCCATGAACCAAACCTATGCGGAACTCAACTTGTCATCGTGGTGGTCATTGACAAATCTCCCGGAAGCACATCAATAAAATATCGTACCACGGGTATATCACTTATCCTAGGTTCATCTACCTTAGCGTTCATTAAGGTTTTCACGACTCCTTGAGTACGTTCACCATGAACCCGAAGTATCTCATCACCTTCCAATGGTATCCTAACCACCTTCTCATGACATACTATCACAAACTTCCTCTTGGACAACCAGTTCATTCCAACAATCACATCAAAGCTTCCACGACTCACGGTATCAACGAACTCCAAGGGTTATGAACAATCGAAAAGGATAACAAACGAATATCAAGTCAAAGGCTAGAATACATATGGGGGATTTCACATATGCAAATAGACGCGGATCAATTGACATAAGAATCCTTTGAAAGAAATGATACATGAATGTACTAGCTGAAAACGCAAACGAAAGGATCAACAAGCGTATCACGACAAAAGAAACACATAACGAAAATCAATACGCACCAGAACTTATAAATACGAAAGACAAACTTCTTATACCAACAATCGACTTTACTCGAAAGAACCAATTAAATAATGTTTTTTTTAAAATCAATTTAAAATAAAGAGAGTCGTTTTAAATATAAAAATCATTTTAAAAAAATGTCTTAAGTCTAATCTTTGTAAAATTCATTTTAATCATGGTTGTCATAAAAATCTAGAGATAGTTATCTAATGGTGTATCGCATCTTACTACCATGAATCATTTTAAACCTACTTTTCATAATAAAATTTAGAATTTAATAACCACACGACAATTTTCATAACTTAATTGTATAGGCCACTTAAACATGTTCTATTCACAACGATCATTTTAAGCACATTTTATTCATAATAATCATTTTAAACACAGTTTTCGCCAAACATCACCAAGATATTCTTCAAAAGGGTTTTTTTATAATTCGACATCAATTATACTATATGTTACTCAAACAAAGGACACCGCAACACCAAAAGGGATTTTAAAACACCGTATAGACTCTAACACCATTCTGTTGTTTGAAAACGAAAGAAAATACCAAAAACCATATACTCAGAGTAAAATCAAACGAACTCGTACAAGAGAAACTTATGCAAGACGTTACGGATCCAAAAGAAAACGTAAGGTCTTATCCGAAATAACTACACTAACTATGTTACGGAACACTACTATGCTTAAAAAACCTTCTTGAACTCAATCGAGTAATCAATGCAACGAAAGAACTAACGAAAACTGCGCCTATACATCCAAAGAGCAGTCATCCGAACAAACTCATGCGAGCACAACGTCAGCAACCCACAATAATAATAATAATTACTAGGTATCCATAATACACTCATATAGAGGAGAACAATAACTATTATACAACTCAATTTTAAAACATACTCCTCCCCAATTAGGGTAAGTTAGAAAATCTACCCCCCCCCCCCCCTTAACCCATACCACCATCTTTATCATGAATACACATATAAAAAAACATATTACACTATCGACCTTACAACTACAACACAAATAAATGGCAATCATGAGTCACAAGTCTTACGTGTCGCGATGCCTTTTAAATTATGTCTGGACCGATAATTAGTAAGTGTCCCCTCATAGCACCCAGTGTACTTACAGTTCCAAAGATTATCAATTTCAATCAATAATCACATTTAAGCACACATATACCACATTGACAATCTAAAACCCTCAAAACTTAACAAACAAAAAGGATGCTCCATCAAATAACTACTTACTTATATCAAAATAAAATCGAAACGACATAAAGGAACGAAAGTGTCGCAACAATTCCCAAAATACGAAATATGCGAAAGAAATAATCAATAACAACATGACAAGGTAAAGGACAGGATAAACTTATGCTGGGCCTCGCTTGGGTTGCTTTTGCTAGCGTCGAGCAAGTAATCACCCATTCTCTGCGAGTCCAGCCCAGTTACGCGCATATATCGACAAACGTTCAACTATCCTAATATCCTTCGTTTCCACAAGAGGCTCCTTATAATGCTTAAGTCTATTTAGGAAAACGGTTCCCCAACGAGACTTCTTACGGGTGGGGGAAAACATAGTTAAAATACTAAGAAAGTAATACATATCATATCAGATAATGGTAGGAAAAATAACTAAAATGACAACTTAGCAAAATACGAAATATATAAGCTATTCAAAAATAGAGGGGAAGCATAGCAGTTATAGCATTAAACACTTAGCCCCTTAAATGGCTTTACATGAAGGACCCCTAGGTTATAGTCTAGGCTCAACACCACTTCTTATACAAAAGAGCTCTGATACCAAGATTTGTCACACCTAGCAATCCGCAATAGGCGGAAACTGCTGAGGCTGTTACACAAGATATGGGAAACAGTCACGAACCAATGTGATCGTCTATATCAGAGAAACTAAAGCATGAAAACATAACACAAGGTATAGACACGCAGTGTCATGATAAATCACCCAAGACACATCAACAGTAGAATCACACAAAGTGCGTTTGACATTGAAATGAAGGCAGTTCATGCCAACGTCATGACATGCAAACAATCATATATCCTAACAGCGCAAAACAAATAACATTCATCATCCAAATCAAATAAACGAAATATAGATAACTAAACTTCGCCAGCTGCCTACGGTCCATCTAGCCATTTTTCCTAACTTTAACATCATCCTGCTGAAAATGATGCTTATACGTTAATACAATGGTTGGTGAGAAACATAGGTTTTCAGACACTCATTTCCAATCCATTTCCAAAACAATTTATCCAATTACTGTGATTATAAAACAATACATTTGCATGACAATTATGCTAACTAACATACAAGCTAACATGCAATTCAATCAAATCAATCACTTAGACACCAAGCAGACGACCTCAATCGCTCTCGGATCATACCAACGTCCATGTGGTTTCCCCCTAGCCCAGGCCATGGATACCCGCAAGTAACCCTCCTGCTAACTAGGCCACAGTACATTCCACTAAACAGGCCATGGATACCCTCAAGTAACCCTCCTGACTTAGTCCACACATCAATATCACATCACATAACATGTATCACATAACGCATATCAGTCACATAATAGTCCATGCATTTACACTAACACATAATCACAGTAATTTAAAACTCATTTCAACACTTGCATTATTTCCATCCCAAGTTTAAAAGCAGTAAAAAGTGGGACTATGTAACTCACTCGAATGCTCAAAACGCAGCTTCCAATTCCTATCACGCAATTATACAAATAAATAAACACGGTTACACGCGACCAAGCTAAAAGCTCTAGCCCATGTAACACACATATGATGGATGTATAAGGGTTTGATTAACTATCATGGGTCACCCCGACACCATGCCTGACTTTAACCAACTCATTTACTCCTAATTCCAATGATCTACTTTTTACCCAAAAACGCAGAATTTTATAGTCACTTTATGACCACAAATAAAATACTAAAACACCAAATTAGAACTTCATAATGGATCTCCTATATCTCTAATGGGTTGAAATCATCCAATATTTTTTAGAAAAAATAATACTAAGTGTAACTATTTTATAAAAATTCAACATCACAAAGTACTCAAATTCGGATCTGATTGCACACTACGAATTGTATGGCCCTAATTTCCATACATATACATACAATCAAAGCCTATAACTTTCGGGGCTTTCCTTGTATATATACATATGACGTTAACCACTGTTGATTGGCTAACCTTAATTCCACTTTTAAGTTAGGGTTTTACCCTCTCAAATATGACCAAATTCTGACCCGTATTTACTGTTTTAACAACTTTTCTTGTAACCAACATTTAATTAACTTCCCAAACTTAAAATATTGAGGTGGCCTGGGACTTTTTTGCGAAAACACACAAGGGGGGCGCTCGTGGAAGGCTACATGTCTTAGGTCCTCAAGACACACCACCTTCAACAACAAGTACGTAACCAACCATTGTCTCACACGAGACGATCTAGTCAGCGTCGGACAGCGCATGAACCACGCACCATGACAAGGGAGCGCGAGAGCGCGAGTGCAGCCCGCCTGCTCACAGTCACCAAAAAGACATCATGTCTCTCATAAAGCGAGAAACTCTGCGACTCTTGGCATACACTACACATCTGATACTCACTTGGACACTCACACATAAATCAACTCTCTACATCATTCATAACTCGCGCAAGCGAGCTGAGGAGGAGGGCGTGATCATATGTTTTGAGCACACATTTACACTACGTCACACACTGTCTGACTAGATACAAGAGCTAGACCACAATGGTCACATAGACTCTGTTCATCACTGTGATTTGATCCTGCTTCATGGAGAGCAGATCCGTCTAGACAGAGTAAACCTCTTTTAGATCTCAGCTTGTCTCTATATATCTATAATGGGGGGGAGAGGGGGGGGGAGGGCGGGGGGGGGGGGGGGGGGAGGTTGGCGGAGCTCTGCAAACTTATTAGAAGTTTGTGTTCAAACAATCTTCAGGTGGCAGATATTTTCACCAAAAGTCTTCCGCGATCTCAGTTTGAAACCTTTCGTACCATGCTACGTCTTGGACCGCCACCATTTCGATTGAAGGGGGATATTAACGGATAACTACAACATTTATTGTATTTATTTGTTTTCCTTAATCATAGGCATTTAGTCAAATCAATCTCCTTAATCATAGGAGTGATACTTGTAAACATTGTTATCAATCCCTATATATACAGATTCTCACCTCATTGGTTTCATGAGGTCATTTGAATAATATTCTTACACAGTGACTATACTTAAACAAAGTGATTTTCTTAGAAAACTTACTCGTAATAACGTTTTTTGTAGTAAGTTGTTTAACTAAATAGAGTCAAGTCACACTTACCCTCCCAACTTATAATGAGAAGGCGAAATAAGAAAGCGGATCTATAGTATATTTTAACGGTAGAAAAAGAAGTTCAGCCCGCTGACCTTGAAGACTCAATATCAAGCCTAGCCAAAAGACTTGATAATTTCTCCATTAGTGGAAAACTCCCTGTGAAAAGAATAGACGGAAAAATACACGTCTTTGAAGATCCTAATAAAATCTTTAAAGAACAGTTTGAAAAAGAGTCAAAGAAATGACTTCCAGAAGACCAAGCATCCTCAACAGAAGTTCTACACAAACACAAACAGAACTGCCAACTCAAGAAGATCAAATCCGCGGCTACCGACAAATGGCCCGAAATAGGCATCAAGTAGCTAGAACAACAAGAAGAGTGTTTGGAAGGAATAATTACAATCGAACTCTTGAAACAGCTGTAGACCCAGAAAGACAGCTTGAAATATCAAGAGAAAGGCGAGCAAATCTTGTTCCCGCAGAAGTACTCTATTCAAACAATAGAAGTACAGCAAGACACAGAGTATATGAACATTACTCTGAGCAAAGAATTTTGTGTGTTGGTGAAAATCAAATAAATCTTCGATTATGCAATGAAGAGTCTTATGAAAGCCTGAGAAATTCAGGACTTCAGCATATCCACTTGGGGATATTCATGATAAGGCTACACGCACTCCACCGAAGAAGTGCCGGAACAAATGCTCTAGTTGTCCTCCGAGACACTAGATGGGAAGATAGCCGACAAATTATTGCAACCATGGAAGTAGACCTCTCGGCAGGAACGCAGTTAGTCTATACATTCCCTGATATGATTCTAAGTGTCAATGACTTCCACAATCATGTAGAAGTTGCTATACAAACTCATGGGTATGATACTTGGCAAGGTGATGAAAGTAACTTACTGATAACAATGGCCTTAACAGACAGATTATCAAATACCAGTTATATGGGATTCCAATATAGCGTGGAAAACGTTGTGGATCACCTTACCACAACTGGCATCACAGCAATTCCTGGCAAAAGAAGAAGTATAGAAGAGTTAGAAGGAATGAGCTGGCATCTAAAGCCACCTGAACAGACTTCAGTACGTGTCCCATCAAGGGTTGCAGTAAATGAAAGGCTAAATAGATCGGTAAGTCTCCGATTTGAAAGATATCGGCAAACACCTCAACCACCAAGATACTCAGTTGATCAGCATGACAGAGAAAGAAACGATAACTTGGATGAAGATGAAGAACACTTCATAGGAATCTGCTTACAAACTCCTCAAGAAGAACATATCTCTTATGACGTATGTTTCTGTGAAAATTGTTTAAATGAAGCAAGAATCCTGGAAGAAGAACCATTAAATAAAGTTAGGCGATCCAACAAACCAAAACGATCAAGGCAATCGTCATGGGAAAGATGGTCAACACTTGGGGAACCATCTGGAAAATGGATTAATTATGTCAGGTTATGATGCACCACCAGAACAACCCCAATAGAAGAAATTGCAGCAACTGGTTGGGGAGATGAATTCTCAGACGATGAAGTTACCCAGGAAAGGTAACTATTTTAGAAGAAAGAATTGATTGGGATGATGATGAACGAAGTGGCGGAAGGTGTCTTGTCAATACAAGAAAGTTTGCACAAAATCAGGCATGAAATTTCTTGATGAAACCACCAAGTGGATGAACCATTCGCATACAAAAGCTAAGAATTAGCGTCAGAAGGGAAAAAATCCCATTCGCAGCAATAGCGTGGTGAGATACCATACAATTCTTCATCTTCTAAAGAGGAAGAAAAAAAAATGATGATTTGGGCCATACCCAAAGTTTCGAAACTTCAAACAGTGGCAGCACAAATCATCCAAGAAACATGAAGTACATGCATTCACATCCACTCACAAGAAGATCAACCCAAAAAACTTATATCCCCCACATGATTATTCATGGGCATCAGTTCTATCCACCAGAACAACAGAAACCACAAACCATTTATAGCCAGACATATCAGTTTGGTTATCCTCAAGGAAAATGTAAAACGTTCAGTGGAGGATATGGTGAGTATTACAACTCACAGTAGACTCTACCACTGGCATGGAAAGAATCTAGAGTAATGCTCGTATTACCAGCAGACCCAGGCCTATGGTCAGAAGTGATATCTAGATGGGAGTCTATAACAGTCAAAAAGTTAACATCAAACATGGTCTGACAATAAAGCAAAGTTAGCCTTTATGGAAAACCTTCTAGGAGAAAGTGAGAAGTTAATGTGGCAACAATGGCGAACCGTGTTTCTAGAAGCATATTCTGCTCTTGAAGCAATTGCAGATGAACCACAAAATATAACATCACATGTGAGGCAGTTAATTCTACTAGAAGATCCATATCGTGGCTCAAATGATGAGCAAGACAGAGCATATAGGGACTTGGACAGGATAACCTATGAAGAAACCAAAAACTTGTGGTCATTCTTAGAAGATTTCAGGCAATTAGCAACCAAATCAGGAAGATAATATTTTCCTTCAACAACAGAAAAGCTTTTTGCCAAACTTTCACCTTCTCTATCCAAAAAGATTGAGGAATCATTCAGGACTAAATATCCTGGTCTTAACTCAAGAGTCTTACCTGCAATCAAGTTTACTCATACTTTCGTCTCAGAAATGTGCAAAGATGCAGCACTCACCAAAGAATTAAGAGATTTGTCTCTTTGTTCTGCCATACTAATTCCTGGTTATTACAAAAATAACAGGAAGAAATATGGAATGAGAAAATAAAGAACAAACAAAGGAAAGCCGTATAATTCTCATGTAAAACCATTAAAGAGAAAATACAAGGATGATAGAAGACGAGTAAAGAAGTGTAAATGCTTTATTTGTGGAAAGGAAGGGCATTTTGCAAAAGATTGCAGAAGTAAACAAAGAAACATTGCAAGATCTGTTGTCTATCAAGAATTGGAAATTTTCAAGTTAATCAATAGCATTGATGGATAGTCCCTCATCTGCATAGTAGAACTTTTGAAATCCAAGTAAATGTTACTAATTTAGATTTCAAATAGAGTTGGAAATAAATAAATCAGTATTTGTTTTTACTAGTTATGGAACACTTGTAATGTTGTCAAATCCAGTAGGAGCATCCCGATTATTTCTGAATAAGACATTCATGTGATGCTGTCGAATTCAGTGGGAGATACAAGGTTCTTTATCTTGGTAGTAACCTAGATTATTTATTATTTATCTTGAGATAATATATAGTTTTCCAACTATAGATACTTGTTTTTTAAAGGATAGTTCAAGTGTATTTCTTGTTAACAAAGTGGTTCTATATCTACATGTAAAAACTAATATTCTTTACACTTATCATATAGTCTTAAAAAACAAACGAATGACCGTGTGGTTTTACTATGTGTATTGTGATGTTGTGACAAGCACAATAGGAGAAATCTTTATTTGTGTGCAAGGTACAACCCATGACAATAACATATGATTAAGGTTTCTCTTGACCGGTAAGTAAGAACAAAATGTCGAGAATGAATTAAAGACTACTTCAGTAAAATGTTTATTGTTTTTGGAATTTACATAATTATGAAGTAATCTATAATTTATAAACTACTTCAATTAAAAGTTTTATGTTCTCTTGGAATGTCATAAAATAATGAAGTAATCTGGATTGAACTTAATTACGTACTGAACCGGAAGAGGTTTACAGTTCAGAATTACTTTAGTTAAATATGTTTATGTTTATTGTAAAATAATAAACATTAAGTCCGTTAATTGTTAAAAGACTTATAACATAAAGTAAACGTTCAAAAATTACTTTAGTTAAATATGTTTAAGTTAATATAAATTAATGAAAAAATTACACGTTTCGTCCCTATGGTTTATACCAAACATCACGTTTCGTCCCTATTTCATTTTAAATACACTGGTACTCCCTAAAAATTGAACTAGTAACACTAGTCGTCCCTATTTTGGATGGTCGTTAAGTTTTCTCGTTAAGTCTAATAACTAGAGGGGTATTTGCGTCTTTTTGCTCCTGTCACCACCATAGGGACGAAACGTGTAATTTTTTCTTAAAGTTTTTTTTAATTTTTTTTTTACGAATCAACTTTTAAAAAAAAATATATTTCGGTTCATTTTACGAGCAATAATAAAGAAAAAAAAATTTTAATTTTTGTTTTATTTCGGTTTCAGTTTACGAGCAATAATAAAAAAAATTAATTTTTTTATTTCGGTTTCGGTTTACGAGCAATAATAAAAATAAAATTTAAAATTAAATTATTTTTTTTAATTCGGTTTCAGTTTACGAGCAATAATAAAGAAAAAAAATTTTAATTTTTTTGTTTTATTTCGGTTTCAGTTTACGAGCAATAATAAAAAAAAATTAATTTTATTTATTTCGATTTCAGTTTACGAGCAAATAATAAATAAAAAAAAATTTTAAAATTTAATTTTTTTAATTTCGGTTTTAGTTTACGAGCAATAATAAAGAAAAAAATTTTAAATTTTCGGTTTCATTATTTTATTATTGCTCGTAAACTGAAACCGAAATAAAAAAATTAAAATTTAAAATTTTCGGTTTCGTTTTCGGTTTCATTTTTTTTATTTTGGTTTCAGTTTACGAGCAATAATAAAGGAAAAAAAATTTAAATTTTTTTTATTTCGGTTTCAGCTTACGAGCAATAATAAAAAAACAAATTAATTTTCGGTTTCATTTTTTTAATTATTGCTCGCAAACTGAAACCGAAATAAAAAAATGTAATTTTTTTTTCTTTATTATTGCTCGTAAACTGAAACCGAAATAAAAAAAACTTTTAAATTAATTTTTTTTTATTATTGCTCGTAAACTGAAACCGAAATAAAAAAAATTAAAATTTTTAAAATTTTTTATTATTATTGCTCGTAAACTGAAACCGAAATAAAAAAAATTAAAATTTTTAATTTTTTTTATTATTGCTTGTAAACTGAAACCGAAATAAAAAAAATTAAATTTTTTTTCTTTATTATTGCTCGTAAACTGAAACCGAAATAAAAAAAATTAAAATTTTTAATTTTTTTTTATTATTGCTCGTAAATTCCAAACCGAAATAAAAAAAAATTAAATTTTTTTTTATTGCTCGTAAACTGAAACCGAAATAAAAAAAATTAAAATTTTTAATTTTTTTTTATTATTGCTCGTAAACTGAAACCGAAATAAAAAAAATTAAATTTTTAAATTTTTTATTATGTTTAAAACGAAACCGAAAATAAAAAAATTTAAATTTGTTTATTTATTATTGCTGTTAAACCTGAAACCAAAATAAAAAAATTTAATTTTTTTTAAAAGTTGATTCGTTATAAAAAAACTTTTTAAGAAAAAATTACACTTTCTTCCCTCATTGTGTTACAGGTGTCAAAAGACGCAAATACCCCTCCAATCGAAGCCATAAATATTAGACTTAACATAAAACTTTACGACCATCCAAAATAGGGACGACAGTGTTACTGAGTTTCATTTTAGGGAGTACCAGTGTAATTTAAATGAAATAGGGATGAAACTGATGTTTGTATAAACCATATAGACGAAACGTGTATTTTTTCGAATTAATAACATGAAGTCCTTTAAATGTTTGAAAGACTTATAACATAAAGTAAGTTATATCATTCTGGCTATGACATAACAAAATCATTGAATTGATCATAGGCAAAAATAATGTATAGTTACCATTGATATATTTTTGAATATTTACAGCCGTATACTTTATTGCATGCAAATAGGTTTTAAATACTATCTATTTAATTTGGATTGACACAATTGATAAGTAAGTGACCCTAAAGAGTATTAAGTTTATTTTAAAACAATATTGATAAAGTCTCACAATAAAATTACTCATAAAAAATCACAAAAAATATGGTATGGCTAAGTATTGAATCAAATTATTTGAATTAATATTGAATTTTGATAACTTAAATATTTCACCTCCGAATCTTGTCAAGGTTTGAAATTGAGTCTTAATATATATATATATTCGATAAGACTCCAACCTAGAAGGTTAATAAGACATCATCATGATTATGGAATGTGATGACTCGCATTAAGTCTTAAAATTGAAGTTCTGAATTTGTTAAAAGTCTTATGAAGAATGATATTAACAAACTAAATTCAGAAACTGTCAATGTATCTTGTAATGTTCCTCTACATGCTAAGTAATTATAGAATCGTCTAAAGTTACAAAAAGCAAGTGGGAGCGTTTTAGATCCGGAAGAGATAAAAAATACAAAATACATAACCTTCTAAACACACTAGTGAATATCATACTGAGGCTTTACATGTAAATGTTAAATCTTATAATGATATAATTCTCGTTCATAGATCTGCAAGAATACCTCCAAATACTTGATTGATAAATGGGTTATGTTCAATATTGAGGAATATGAGTCACATGATCATAGGAATCCTTTACAAGAACATATGAATTTTGAATTCGGTATTATGGTGTAACCATTAATATGCATTGTTGAATTTTGAATTTGATAAATGACTCAAACTATGAATGTTAAGATGCTGTCCACAAAGATAATCAATTTAAAACTTGATTGATGTTTAACTAAACGGTTAGACTATGAAGTTAAAATGAGTTTCTTTAAAGAGAAGAAAAACCCAAGTGGTTTGGTTCTTGGTTTCAAACTCATAAGGGCAATGTTGTACACATATTTGATGCATGCATTATGATAGAATTTTAATCATACTCAAGCAATTGATTGTGATTAAATATTCTTTCTATGCGCATTAATTATATAAAGATGATTGATTGTCATACTAGTGTTCATATAGATGAAATATGACAATGGAATTTAAAACTCTTCCTTTGATGATTACTATTGCGAGGACGAAGAGTAATCAAAGGAGTTTATGAATTCATATAATCTTTATGAAGTGTACGAGCGGCAAGAATCCAAGAATGGATTATTGCAAGCATCTAGGAGAATAATCTTATGTTTATTGTTAAATAAAGATAACTCTCGAGTATTCCTAAAAGCTAGTGGGAGTATTATGTTCAGGTACACCTGAAAGATTTAGGAAATTAAATGTACAACCTTGAAATAATATGTTTATTGCTATAAACATATGCGGTATATAAATCTAACACAATTTGACAAACCATTTAGAAAGTCTCAATGGATACATATCTTTTGATAAGATAAGGCATGAATGAATTCTTAAGTTGGACTAAAAGATTCATTATGTACATCATATTGTGTAAAGAAATAGTTGGATCATACATGAATGCAAGATGATTTGACAACATTGGTATTTAGTCGAAAGTTATTAGATAATTATAGAATTGAATATTTTAATGGAATATGTTTGGATTTGGAATTCTTTTTAGATTATGGATTTGTCCATAGAAAAATCTAAGGATATATATTGTGACAATTAGAGTAAACCAATGAACTTGGAGTTCACGAGATGACAAACATTATTAAGAGAATATTCATTGTTTATGGATTTTAAAAGCATGGGGTTGTTTGTGTACACGGATGCTAAATCGATTTGAGATGACACTCAATACTAGTCATGGTATAATTTCATTTTTGATGATGATCATGTGAACTAGTTGTGCTCAAATGTGAGCATAGTTGCATTATACATTATAGAATAAGAATGCTTTACACTTTTGGAAGTGGTGAAAGATGATTGTTTTCAATAGTTGATGAGATATAGTGTGTCAATATTAAGATATGTGGATATACACGTACAAACACCTTATGATATATAGTGTTTCGAGAAATTTGAATATATTATGTAACAAACAATCATCCATACTTATTCAAGAGATTCACTTATTGAATTCTTGAAATAAGTATTCTCAAAATTCCTAAAGATCAAATCTAGTTGAAATTATGAAATCTAAGCCTTGTCAACAAGTACGATTGTCGTATCTTGAGGCATGATTTGTCAACTAGAATTTTCATGCATTTGATCTATTTAGTATTTGGATAAGGGATGTTGATAAGTGTTAAATTGTATACAATAAATACCCAGGATTTCGCCAATAAAAGCCAAAAATATGCCAAAAGATGAAAATATGTGTGCTTTTGTGTCATACTGTCAGTAAAGGATAATAAAGTCAAAAAGGAGCAAAAACAAGCAAAAAACCGACAAGAAATGAAAATACAATTGATCAGTGAAGTCGTGAGAGAAAGTATTAAAGCCAGGGATCAGCCCTACACAAGGAAAAAGTCAAAATCAGTCAAAAGAGGTTCCACAGTCAAGAAAGTCAAGTCAAATGAAGAAACCCAATTGAAGTTAAAGTATCATAATGACAATTTTCAAGTTCAAGGGTTCATTTGGATGTTTTGAAAGTCCAAGGACCAAAGATGTTAAAGTTAGAAAGTTTATTTATTAAGAGGAAAAAGGAGATAGCAACTACAAGGACCAGAAGTGTAAAGTTTCAAAGTTATTTTACACTACACTTTATAGAAAGAAACGCAAGGGCTAGTTGTGCAATTATGCCGAACTTTCAAACTCATACGCGGGTTTAGTTTTCCATCTAACAACCTTCTAACGGTTTTTCCCGCCAAAAACGCGCACAAACCCAACTTTCCCAAAAACTTTTTCCCGTTTCTTCCAACTCAAATCCACCAATCAAAGTCCTTCTCTACGTCATTTTTTACACTTGGCAGCTTCTAATTGGTCCAAACACGTGGCAAAAATAATTAAACGGATATAATTTCTTCAAATTGAATCCAACGGCAATAGACAGGATATGACACTTGTTAGGGAGTTCCAATTTTTAGTTTTATAGTAGTTAATTTTCAAATTTACATTTTTAAGCTTTACTATTCACGTTTTGTAAACAATTTTGTTTAAATCAAAGTTTAAAGCATTACATTACTTGTACTCTACCTATTCTCACTTGTATCTTCAGTTTATAAGAAATAAAAAAATCAAAATTGTTCTTAATGTTTCTTAAATCTCATGTTATAAGCTGTTTTTAGCTAATAAGCTTGTAATAAGCTCATTTTAGCTTATTACATTTTCTTAAGTTCTAAAGTTGTTCAAAAGTTGTTTTAAGCTTTCTAAAAACTGTATTTGTCTACTTTAGTTCAATGTTGTCCATTTGAATTCAAATTGAATGGATTTTGAAGCAATAAGGAAGAATAAGCTCAAAGAAGCTTATTTAGCTTATAGCTCTTTGGTTTAGAGGCAAGGTGCCATTAGGATTTAGTTTAAAGGTCACTCCACTCACAAGAGGACCTAGGTCATAGACTGACAAGTTCACAGTTCAAATTAATGTTTTTGATTTTTTTTAACATAACATTTAAGCTTAATCCATTAGCTTATATCAATGACTTTGCTTGTGCTTAATCCTGTTCAACTTGCTTAGTTAGTTAAATAGATGCAAATGCATTAATAATTGTATCTAGAATCCATTTAGTTTTCGACTTCTATAATCTGTCCAATTAGTAGAATAAGCTAGCTGATAAACCACTTAAATTCTGTTAATAAGCTGTAGGTTTTAGAGTTAAAATAGCTCAATTAGCTTAGTTAAAGTTAGAGTAGATATAAGGTTTTTGGAAGTTTAAGCTATTTTAAAATATAAAAAGATTGTAAGGAAGAAATTTAGTTGGACAGGTGTAGGTTAAGTAGTGTTTGGGATTACCACAACTTTGACTCTAGAGTCAATTGCCAAAAAGTTTAATCATTTCTTTAGTTTTGAGTTTCTCATAAGACCACATGTCTACTTAAAGTTTCAGAAGGTTTAGTTGCATTTTTAAAGATTTTATGGTTTAAAAATAGTGTGCTAACACCAGACAGTTTTAAGTGCAAAAGTGGTTTTAGTTTTAAGAATTTTTGCATTCTAGTGTCCAATTTGGTCAATGTACACTTAGATACATATAGTTAAGTAGGTTTAAAGAGTTCTCACCTAGAATTTAGCCTGAATTTAAGTTTTTTACAAACTATATCAGCAAAAGCATATTGAATTCAGTTAATACTGCTCTGTTGCAGCTATCTCTGGTCGCTCTTTTCTGCTCGTGGTCTTAATTATGCTCTTGAAATTATGAGTTAGAAGTTAGTTGTTAAGGGAAGTCCATTTAGGGAAGTATTTAATTCTAAATAGTTTTTATATTATTGACAATAATCGTCATGCCGTAAAAACATCCTGTTAGATTTTTTTAATTTTTGTGCATTTGTTAAAGTTTTTAATTTTTTATTAATTTTTTTTTATTTCTGTTAATTATGTATTATTTGTTTTTTTATTAAGTATTTTTAGTTTTATTTTGTTTTAAAAATTTTGTGTTTATTATTAAATAATATTTTTTTTTTTATTTTTTTTTTTATAATATATATTATTTTTTTTTTTTAATTAATTATATTTTTTTTAATTTTAATAAAAGCTTTTTATTAAATTAATTGATCCTAGCAAAAGTGGTATAAGCAAACATAGATTAGATCACAACTTATTTCTTTTAGAAGTCTCTTTCTAGTTGTCCATTTCAAAAATCTATTTATTTAGGTTTATTCAAAGTTCATAAGAAAGTTTATTTCTAAAATTAGCTTTTATGAATTAAAATAACTAGTTAGCTTATTAAGATTAGCATAAGTTCAGTGATAATCTTAAACCTTAGCTTTTTTAAAGAGCAAATATTCTTGTTAATCTTGTATTACTTGTAGCTTAATTACTTTTTTAGACATCTCTAGTACACTTACAATGCTTCATTTATCTTCTTTTGGTTTCATTTTTCACATTGAATATAAACTTGATATAAGCCCAAGGTTTAAAAAGTTAGGAAAAACCTTAGTATATGTTGTTCAGTTTAAAATGCTTAATTTTTAGCTTATCTAGTGGATAAAAGTTCAAAGTGCTTTTATTAAAGTTGTAGTGTATAAGCTCAGGAACAACTTTGTAGTTTTAAGTTTTTGCTTATTCTCATTTTTTAAATAAGCCAAAAATAAGCTAAATCGTAGGGTCTAATTGGTACTTTCTTAATAGTCTAAGGTTGACTGTTTTAACTAGAGTGTAATTTTCTGATAGTTACCCCGCCTACCCTTCTCTTTCATTCTTTACATTTTCTACCCTAGTCTTTGTAGGTTAATAAAAAAGTTTTATATATTTACAAAATTAGTTTTAATAAAAATAGGTTTAGTTTTTTAATTACAAAATAGAGTCAATTGTCTTTTATAAAAATTGAGCATTTTTGTGTCATTTTATTTCTGCACCTTTTTAATAGTTAAAAACCATTTTTCTTTATTTTTCCAATAAAATTTGTATTTTCTAGAAATTAAAATAGATTTTAAGTAATTTCTTTTTCTTAAAAAATTCATATAGAAAATAGAAAAATAGTTAGAAAAAATTTTGAATTCTTTTTGTAATAAATTTCTTTTTCTTTCATTCTAGTATTTTTGTTAAAATAAAAATTAGAACTTTAAGTGTTAATTTATTAGAAAATTTTATTTTAGTTAATATTCATTTTACCTCTATTAAAAAAAATTCATGCTAAGAGCAAAAATCAAAAAAATAGTTAAAAAAATTCTAAAATATAATAATACTTTTTTCCTAAATTTTTCCTTTTATAAAAATATGTGATTTTAGTATAAAAATTAGATTTATAAAAAATTAGTGCCTTAAATTTTTAAAATTTCAGCTTTAATTAAAGCCAGTACGTATTTAATTGATTCGTTTATTAAAATTTCCGTATGCTAGTTAATTGTTTTTATTTAATTCTTTTAAAAGTTGCTGTGATAGTTTAATAATTGTGCTATTACATCGAAAATGAATTCAAAATTCAAAAATCCTTTATTTCATTCTTTTCTTGATCGAAACCGAAATTATTCCGAATCTCAATTCACGACTTCATTGGGATAACGACCCGAGAAGAAAAACTTTACCGTTAAAAATAAACGATTGTGTATTCTTAAGTGAGAATTGTTAATTTATCCTTTTATTTTCTTTTTTGAGAATTAATTTTGTAAAGAAATGTCACGCGGGGATTAATACAATATATAAAAAAAAAAAATAAATATAAAGTTAGACTATGCCACACAAAAAACTCTCAATAAAGATACCAGATGTTATAGACAATTTTATTAAATATAAAAATGATAACTAGGTTAGTAGGTTTATAGTTAATATAATTTGTGTCCTATTTTTTTTTGCATGTTTAAATCACATGAATTTATTCAAAATATCCTTAGCGATACAACAAATTGGAATAGTTGTTGAACTAAGACAAATCTTAGTGATTGGTGATATCTTTGGATATTGAAGGATGTGTCCGCCAAACTCACATGATAATCATAAGATGAATATCGGACTTCCCCAACTAACAAGATCGTTACTATTATGGATCAGGTGGCGCTCATGTACGTAAATTCTTGATAAGTGATTTTAATTTACTAAATCCTTAGACTTGAGATGCAAGTAGGTTTAGCATATGTGGATATTCCTTCTTGATATAGTTTAAGTTATCCTGAATAAGGTAACTAATAAGGGCGAAGTAGAATTGATTATTGCTACATGATACTGTGAACACCTTGCGTACTTGTTAGTCAAAATAGAATTTTGTTCATTCAATAGTTTGAAGAATATGCCAACTGATGGGCCCCGTCGCAGTAATTAAGATCATATGTTGTGTGGCCCGCACCCAAAAACGTCAGGAATATATTTTCTCAATATTTTTTGGTAATCTTGATTAATCATATATACGAGAAACATAATCGTTAATTAATGGAATGACTTCGATCCATATCCATTTTTAACATGGTATCGGAAACAAAAGGGATTGTAAATATCCCAAAATCATTAAATTGGTGACTTTAACCTAAAGTAACACTCATGTGTAATTTCCTCTTTCTTTCTGGGAACATGCCATTGTTGCTCTACTCTTACCAATGTGTTATAATATTTTATTTGTGAGCAAGTCCAAGTGAGTAGCTTTTGAAATATGACCATATCAAAATAAAATACGTGGCCGAGAAATATGTGAGCCAATTGGGGAGGGGCAACAATCGTCAAATAGTTCACGCGTTTACGCCAACAGAGGAGTTAACGTTTAATTAAGTAATTATTATATTGTATACATAAAGTTAAAATAATATGTTCATCAACGAAATAATTAAATATTAAAGAATATGGTCGAATAAGAAAAAAAAAAGTAGTGAGGGTCCGAATGTTCGTTTCTGTTTTCTTTTTCTATCCTTTTCTTTTTCTTTCTTTCTTTTTTCTTTCTCTCTTTTTCTTTCTTCTATCTTTCTTTCCTCTTTCCTCTGTTCTCTTCTATTCTTTCTGTTTCTTTCTTTTTCTTCTCTTTCTAGATAAACAAATATGAGTGTGTTTTTGATGTTTTAATAGAGACTTGAAGAAAAACAAGTCTTAAAAGGCTGAATAATTACCTAAACAACACATTCATGTCGGTAAAAAAAAAAAGATGTGTCGACATAATAAAAAACCCTAATTCGATTATAATGTTTGATACTAATATACAAAAGCTAAAAAACCTCTATTCTTTTCTTAATTCCATCGACAGATACACCACAAGTATGCATAAAAAAGGGTTGTTATATGATGATATCATGTATTTTATATCATTAGCCAATGCATAGCAAATAATCTATTATATATTATCCCTTTAGTATGTATAGAGTGATCGACTATATAATCCTTGGAGGATTTGATGGGTGAGAACGTTTTAAAATCTCAAACAAGAACATCGTGTTGGGTTGTTTTATTTGTGAAGCAAATACTAGCATCCTTACGTATCTCAGTGATGTGTAGTGTGTGCATACCATGGAGGTTATCTACTTTGGTAACTTAATTAGTTTGTGGGTATCTATTTATACGACATATGCGTATATTCAAGAAGGTGGTTTCGTTAATTGCTAAAAGGTACACGCTTCTTGATCCCTTTGTTAATTACATATTCTATACGTGTTTGTTATTCCGCTGCGTACTCGTGATCTTTAATGGTTAATAGTTGTAAAAACCCAACAGACATAATAGCAGGAAAAAAGTTATGCCATAAATTTCTCATTCTTAAAGCAAAGGGTGTAGTCGCTCAAGCAAAATGCAAAAAGTGACGTCATGTCATGCCACAACACCATTTTCCCCTCACTTTCTTATCACTACCTCACACAACGGAACCCCAAACCAACCACCCCCCCCCCCCGCCCCCCCCTCCCCCCCCCCCCCCCCCCCCCCCCCACGCACCCACCACCCCCCCCCCCCCCCCCCCCCCCCACCCCCCCCCCCCCCCCCCCCCCCCCTCCCCCCCCCCCCCCCCCCCCCCCCCCCCCCCGGTCACTCATGCCAAAACTCCACATTTTGGACCCATGATACCTAATTAAAACACAACTCATCACAAGAATCAATTAAAAAAACCAGAACATCTCTTTTATGGCGCAAGGCCAATATCTTTACACTTTCCTTTGGCGACGAGGGGGAAGGGGCAGGGTGCCCTGGATTGGCTCAATCCAAAATGAACAGCCACGCGAGACTCACCGCCTTTTACCTCATGTACATAATCCCTCTGGCCTCTGCTCTTAGGGACAGCTAAAACATTAATGAGTCAAATATAGAACAGTGAAGACATATCATGTGTGCAAGAAAACACACAACTTCAAATGGTGATTAATTTTGATCTCAAGTGGATAGAAGGGGAATGTGACCCCAACAAAAAAGGTATGTGCCATGTGTCCATCATTGTAGTATTTCAGCAAACAATATGTACCGATGTTTGTGATTCTGTGTCCCATTTGTTTTTTTGAAGTTTAAATTCATATCCATCCTCAAAAATTATTAGTCCGTACCCGAGTTTTCCTTGGGTCATATAAATCTTTACCCTCTCATCACACATAGAATGCAAGATCAATGAAAACAACCAGCACAACCCAGTTTTTTTGGCTTTAATTAGTGGGAACAGATGCTGGAAAGCCATGAAACAAAACCGTGATTCCGTGTTAAAAAAAACCTTAAAAAAACAACTTGAAAAAACCTCTAAAACTAACCTTCCAAATCAAACAAATTTCCAATCTACTACAAACTACCTCCAATCTAACATCTATCAATCCAAATATGACTCCTACTCCGTGTTGGCAGAGTAGACCACAAACAAGCGAGTCATAAAAAACCTTGCCTTTCTTATTATCTTTCACTTCTAAAAAAAAACCTTACTTTCCCATCCTGTGAGACCCACTTGCTTTGGCTGGTTGTCATTTCCAATATGAGTCCGCCGAACCTCTCTGATTCGTCTGTGTATTTACTTGTCATCTTTTAATAAACGTTTGCATGTTTCTATCAACCTGGAAAACATAAACAGAATTGTACTATGCACGACTGAAGAGATAATATATACTGCATGGCTGACTTACCCTATTTTTTTAAACACAAAGATTTAAAGACTAGACACCGATCATATAAAGATGACGTAAATTAATTGACCAAGTATATTTGTCAACTACTCCTCCATCGGTCGAAACTCGATTCCATCAATTAAAATTTGAGACAGTATTTATGATAAAACAAATTTGAAAGATTCAACAGTTCTTTGGTCACTTTAACTGGTATAGTTCTGCGGTGAACCATCCGTAATCTGTCTCTCGACAATCTGAAAGAAAAGAATAACATTTCATTCCCCCTTCTAAAGCTGAATACCAAAGCCTAAGTATCGTTTCTTTGCGTTCTTTTGGGCTTTCTTATCTTTAAAAATAATAAATTCACACGGTGTATTAGTTCGGCGCGATAATGATATAGTTCATAACATGGTTATGAATATCAGTTTTGTTGATGCTTCATAGAATCTCCCTCCCTCCCCTGCAAATCTACAAGAAGAAAGTCAGCAAAGAATGAATAATTTTACTATTTGTTAATGTATAATGCTTGTGACCATCATCTTAAAAACCTAGAAGAAAAAAAAAAGTAGGAAGAGAAGGAAGACTATAATCGAATTAACCCCTGGATTTATTAACTTGCAGGACTCGCTGGAATAGGAAACTAAACATTCTAGAACAGATAACGATTCCACAACGTTTCCTTGTTTTTCCATCCTACCGAAAAACCACTATGGCGAGCAACTAAAAACACAAACAAATATTTTAATATTGGTAAATATATATATATATATATATATATATATATATATATATATATATATATATGCTTTTTCCGTTCCATTAGAAGGTTATTATTTTGAATAAATTAGAAAATCATCGTTTGAGCAATATTATTTTAATATTTTTGATTTGATTCACAAGTGAAAAAACATCTTTTAAAAAAAAAAAATGATGAATCAGAATCTAAAAAGATCACTAAAATTTGATACAAACAAAATCATTTGGATAAAATCGAGTAATGGATAGATTCTTTTATAAATTATGTACAAATAATCAGTAGTGCAATTGCAACCTAATTAACCTGCAAAATCAAAGATTTTTTAAACATGTTGATTTCAACAAAAAAAATTAACACATTTTGAATTAAAATCACATTAAAATGAGTTTAAACGTTTTACAAACTTTGAATAAAAGTAAAACTCAATCGTTTTTTTGGAAACCTTCCTATAATCTCCCTCAAAAAAAAAAAAAAACCTCATCAAATCGATCTGTGTTTATATATATATATATATATATATATATAAATATATATATAAATATATATAATAATAATGAAAAGAAGAGTAGGGATTACTTACCGTACAAACTCTAAAAGTGAGGTAGTGACCATCAAGACATACACGGACTCACTCTAATGGTTGTAGTGGACACGTACCACATATACTTTCATTTACACGAATAAACACTAATAATTGGTTGTTCTTTTAAAATTTTATGTTTTCTCCACAAATTTGACAAAAAAATTTTTTATGATTTTTTTTATTCCATTAAATTTATCGCAAGATTGATCAATTTTATTTTCGTTTAGACTTTTAAATGGCAAATAAGAATAGGTATTTTGATTTTGGTCACGACTCAAATAAAAACAAACTAGGACTGATTGGCCTTAGATTTTTTTTTCCTCAATAAGATTTTTTTTTTGTGTTGAAATAATATACTGAAATGAATTTTATCATAGATACTAAAGAGGACTAATAATTTTTTTTGCAATATTGATTAAAAAAAAGCATACTAATTACCGTTTGTGTTTTAGGTTGGGTTTGGTTTTGTTTGTGGTGCCACTTCGCTCGTCAATTAGGATCCCTTTAGGACTTCGCGCGCCATTTAATCTGATCCGATGATCCTCATTCTGATATGTCATGAGCCTACGGCTTCCGTAAGCGTCTCTAGTTGTTGCTTCTTCTCTGTTTTTTTTTTCATTGTTCTATATTCGTCCTCTTAGTTCCTCTCTTCTCTCTTCTCTTTCTCATTACTGTCTCTCTCTTTGTTCTGTCTCTTCTAAGCGTCTCTTTCTTATTCCCCTCTTGTCACTCTAAATGATCTTTTTTCATTCCTAGGTCTCTTCTTCTTTGTGGCGTCTCTTTTCTCTATTTTTGTCTGCTTTCTTTACTCTTTCTCTCATCTTCTTATTATTCTATTCTCTCTTCTTTGTATTTTCTCTTCTCTCTACATTCCTTGGTCCTCCTTTTTTCTCTTCTTTTTCTCTTCTCTCTCTTTCTTTGTCTCTTTTTTATTCTCTCTTCTCTTTCATCTGTATTTCTTTTCTCTTCTCTTTCTATTATTATTCACTTCTTCAGTTTTCTCCTTTCTTTTATCATCTTTCGGCTCATGCTCGTCTCTAATCTCTCTCACTTAATTTGTTATCTTTCTTTGTTCTTTGTAACTTCTTCTCTTGCTTCTTCTAATTTATCTCTAACTCTATTTTCTTTCTTTTATCTTTTTTTTTCTCTATCTTTCCCTCTATAAATTCGTTGTCTCTGTTAGTTCCCCGAGGTGGGGGTCGGGGGGTCCCCCCTCTCGCGAGTGCCTTGCCCGCGTGTCGTAAGATGCGCCCCCTGCTTTCTGTTCGATTCATGGGTCTTCTTGAGGCCGTGCCTCTACAGCGGCCGTGTGGTGGGAGGTGGTGGTTGGCCCTGTTCTTAACCCCCGCTGTTGGATCGGTTTCTCCCTTGCAGAGAATGCGTATGGTGGCCCCGTCCCGTTTGTCCCGCATCCGTTCCCCTGAGTGAGGTAAAAAAAAATCTTGAAGTCCAAGGGCGAATCTCTAAGTTGTTCCACAACATATAAACATCATCCATCTTTGGCCGTACTCACGAGATTTCCTTAAGGCATTGGATATGCAATGGCTGACAAAAGTTTTAAAGTAACTAGAATCCAGTTTTTTATGCTTGATCATACCTTCAAAGATGATTCCTTTCAGGTTCTTGTTGTCATAGCTATCTATCCACAGTCAAAGGACAAATACTTTATACATCACCATCAATTGTCCTATGTAAAGCATAATTTCCCACATAATACCTCAAATAAGACAACCCGAAAGAGTAACATACGTCGACTCTTTCGATATGGATCTTGTGGGTTATATACAGCGGATCACAGTACCCAAAGGTCCCTGCGGGGTTCTCGAAAAGAAATGAGTACTTTTGGTTAGCTGGGCCAATTTTTGACAACCCAAAGTCTGCAATTTTCGCATTCCATTTGTCATCCAGTAGGATGTTAGCACTTTTTATATCACGATGGATTAGTCTTTGGCTTGTCCCATTGGGATCATGAAGGTACCTAAGGTCCCTTGCGGCTTGAAGCATATCCTTCAGAAACGTTGTGTCCACACGTGAGTTCAGCGGACCTTAAATGAGCCATCGAGCTTCCATTAGTATCATAGCATCATATACAAGTATCATAGCATCCCCCTTCCCCTTGCAAAAATCCCATGAGAGAGATGAGATATTCATGGCCTGTAAAAGGGAAAGCATCATGAGATCTCCTTGATAATAAGCTCAGCTTCCCCTGCCCGTTTTGACGGTCTAAGTCTCTTAAAAACGCAGAATCCGTGTTTTCTCGCTTAGAAGCCGGAGAATAAATCCCATTATAAACCTTCCCGAATCCACCACCTCCGATAAAGTTGTCCTTGTGGAAGTTGTTGGTGGCTTTTATTATCTCTTCCATTGGGATTTTAGTTAGAACATCTTTAAATTGCTCCAAAAATGCCTCCATATTTCGTGGATGAAAGGAGAAAATAAAAAATAGATGTTTGATTCAAATCTCTTTTAATTAGGAAAATTATACATTTCTCAATACAACAAAAAGTCAGGTTTGTGAGATTAAGTCAATAGAGTTCAAATGCAATGTCTAATATAGCTTACAAAGTTACAAGTAATCAGCTAACGGTTGCTGCTATCAAACGCCACGTCAATCAATCAAGTAAAAAATTTACGTCCACGATCTAGAAGTCACCTTAGAATTGTCCTTTATATTTATATGTATAACTCCCTTATTTCTTTTACCTATCGTTTGATATCCGCTCCAACTTGTATAATCCTTTATTATTTTTTTTTGTCTTTTCCTTACCATTATTGGATTTTTTAATATAATTGAATAATTGTCTAAAAAATATCATTAAAAAGCGATTCGTTAAATATTAAGATCACATTATACATCACATAAAATATAACAATTAAAAGATAAACGATACAATTATAAGTTAAGAATACATATCACATGTACTATGCTTATCATTTTTTTTTTCAATTTCGCCCGCATAACACAATCGGATAAACGTTTCAATATTACAATAACCCTTTAGCATTGGAGAAATGCAGTGTCGTATGCTTTTCATATAGCCAACTCTCTATCTATAACAATAAACCGGCGAAGCATATAACTAACTGTCCATGCAGATATGAGACACTCTACCATTGCCCAATCGTAGTTTTTATCTCTTTTTCTTGTGCCTAAACACAAATGCTAAACAAAATGTCTGATTAGTTGTCAGTTACACCAACTATCTCTAGAAGAAGCATCAATTACCTGACTGTATTGTATGTCGCGTCAATCAACAACATGTCTGAAATGCACGCCATATATTCAATGATGTTGGAAGCGTAAAAAATAAATCTTCTAGCTCGTTTGATGATTTATGAGGGTCAAGTATAAGCAAAAATAAAATCTTTTTGATTAGAAAAACACATGAGGTTTCTTGGTACTAGGTGTTTTTCTAGTTTGTTTTTTTCTAGACTAAATATTTGGCAAATGCAGTGTATATAATCGTTTTTATAGTATACATATTTTAAGGATTTTGTTTTTCCAAAGTAGATAAGATGTTTGGTGGCTTCACATTTTTTTCTAACAAATCATTTACTAACTAAGGCTCACTTTCAAACAATCTTCATGCATATGCGTGACCTTCTAGATGTAATGCATGTTCATGATTATGTGTGTCACATATGACACTTAACGCTCAACAATCATCATACAGATATTTTTTTTCCAAACCAAAAGGACAATCATATTTTTTACGCTAGTATTTCTAGTTGAGGTTTTTTTACAAGTGTATTTGCCACCAACATCACAATGAAAAGAGACATTTGAATTAGCTTTAGATCTATTAATCACAATAACGTAACCAATTGAAAGTCCTATTTTTTTAACCCAGTCAATTAAATCTTGACGACACCTGAAAACGAATTTTTAACAAGTTTTAATGCTTTGTCATTTTTAATAGTAACCGAATAAAATATACAAGGAACAAAATTGTTTGTGTACTTACCATGTCAGCTTTCATTTTCTTCATGTAGAAAATACTAACTGGCTTTCCATTACTGACTACATTTCCGTTGTGAAGAAAAAAAATCTAGAAAATACTTTGCGACCAAAAATCTCGTTTTTTATTTATCAGTGTATTTGTTTTGTTATTTATGGAATGATTCAACTGAAAAATTCTATAGTATAAGCAAATATTTATAGTTCATTGCAAAAGAAAAAATGTATAATTGAAATACACTAATAATTGAAGTGCCTATTTTGTTACTAGATAATATTGTACATTTCAAAATTAAAAGATAAAAAAGTATTACTACATATAATTGTAATTGCCTAACTCATTCAACTATCTCTAACTACTTTATAAATCATTAGCCAATTTCTAAAATATATAAAATAAGTAAAAAAAACATTATCTTTTGGAAAGTTTATAATGTATATGTTTTTAATCACTGTTGAGTCAAAGAACACTGAAAATTAAGTGTTGTCTATTTTGTAATCATCCATTAAAGTGTATTAATATATTCCATCTATGAAACAATTCATTTTTAATTGTATTAATGTAGTTCATTTTGTACAAGGTCCATCCATTCAACCCCTATGAAGCACTATTTTAAGTGTATTAAGTGTCAGGAGTATAAAACCTAACACAAGATAATACACATGAGATAAAATTAACTCCATCATATTTTCATCTCTCTTTATTTCTCAACTCTCTCTAAAATGCACAAACACACCTCGTCCCACCACATCTTTTAAAACCACCAAATCCCGCTGCCACACATATGAAATTTCGCCGCTACCACCATTTAGTTATGCCGCCACCTTTAACATCATGTGTCGTCACCCACGTACCAGGGTGTTTTTACATTGTTTAGGTGTGTTTGGATGGTTTGATTTTGGAAAGTGTGTTTGGCCGGTGCTTTTTGTGTTGTTTTTAGATATAAGAACAAATAAGCAATTGTTTTTTTGGTTATTAATGACATTGTTGGTATCGTGGTTTGTACGGAAATTCCGTGTCTTAAGCCTATCAAGTTATTGTAGTAGTTTAAGCCTTAAACACCGATGTTGTGAAAATGTTGTGGCGAAAGTGCCTTTCTATTGTTTTGTGTTGATACTAATGTCCTGTAAAACTTTGGATATTAAAGATGTTTTCATTTCAAGATGACAATCATATTGATTATTTAACGGGAGATGAAAGCTAAAAATTATGTGAGGCGTAACCTCACTATAATCAAGTTTAATTAAAACTAGCAGAAAATAACAAAATGAAGTTAAAATACAAAGACTATCAAAAAATACAAGAAAATCCCTAAAAGAACTAAGCAGGAGTGTTTTTTGTAACGAGCGACACACCAACAACACCACACAAACACACCATCAAACATCACCAACCACCCCATTCCACCAACCCACCCACTACACTCCCTGCCCCCACAGAACAAACCCCCTCCCAACCCCACCACTACTACCCACAATTACAACTATAACCAATTTCCCCCCTAACAACCTAACACATGTACTTCAAAAGCAGTTACCAATCTAAACCGACTAATAATAAACAGACCAAATAAATAGCAATCCTTAGAATAACAAATAACTTATCAAGACAACGCACTCCAAACACCACCCAACAAGAAACACAACAATTAAATATCAAACTAAGATTCAATAATTGTATGAACGTACCTGGAGAGATATTTTTAATGGTTGAAATTAAAATTCGTTTTTCCACAACCAGCCAAAATATTCTTTTCCTCAAACAGAAAGAAGGTTTCCAATAGAAAGTCAGTCTTATTAAGGTGTTTTGTGGGATCTTTCTAGCGAAATCTAAGGTGTCTCAATAGAATCGATTTTTGTATTATTGTGTATTTTCCTCATGGTTTCACCAGATATGTTGGCGCAGCTTGAATTAGAGGCTGAAATAAATGATTGTGTGTGATTGATATCGAAGGGGTTTTCCTCTCATGCTTGGTCACGAGCTACATTTACTAAAATTTGTTCTAGGTGGGGTGAAGTAATGGAATTAGAAGAGAATAAGGTTGATTTTTTTGCTCGCAAACGTATTTGTATCAAAACTAAGACGGAGGATAATATCTTGGAGAAATTTAAGGTTGTCCTCAGAGGTAAGGTTTTTGTGATTCGAGTCAAAGAGTTGTTTGTATGGTCTCCGGTTTTTAAAGAAGTTGATGACGAGGGCTATTGCTCAGATGTGGAGTCTTCGAAAGAAGGTGAATCAGTCAAGGGAGAGCCGAGGCAGTTTGGCAAGCAGGATAATGATAGTGACGAAGAAGAGGTCGTGTCTGAGACATGTTTTGGTGATGAAACGGATAAAGTTGTAGGAGATACTGATATTGAGCAACCTGTGAACGAATCCAAACTTTCTAGTGACCCGTTTGATATTTATTGACTTCTTCGTAAACGCGGAGCAGATAATATTGATAAGAGAGTCGATAATGATCAATCCCAAGGGGCTGATTCGGCTGCTAAGACAGTTGAGAATGAACATGAGCTTTCCGGGAATGTGGCTGATTCAAGTATCCCTTTTCCACCAGGTTTCACTCCTCCTACTCCTAAGGATGCTTTCTATTGAGCAGGAAGTATTTGATAGTGGGGCTGTTATGTCTATAACCAATCTGTTTTGCTCACGAATTTTAGAGGATACCACACGTGGTTGATTCTGAACTAAGGTCTGATTGTAGATGGTATCATGTTCACATCTCAAAATAGTGGAGGATTCATTTTGAGCTACTGGATGACGTTGTTAAAGTAGTGACAAGCCCATGGAATTTTCGTATGGTGTGGTTGTGAAAAGATATTGAAGTATCATTGGGCGTCATGGAGAGGAAGAGGGTGTCCAATGAATTATATTTCTCTTAATATCCAAGGCCTAGGTTCCCAGCTAAAAAATATTGGATCATGGAGTTTACTAGTTAAATATCGGGTAAATTTCTGTCTTTTCAAGAAATCAAAGGCGTCGACTGTTTTGGATATGAGTGTTAAAATGATCAGGGGTAATTCTTGTTTTTGAAAATGCCTTTAGTGAAGCTCTCCAGGTCTTTCAGTTGGTTATTATTAGTAAGGTGGGGATCCTCTGTTTTCATTTCAAGAGAATCATTACAGTGTCCATACATTTTATTGCTCTCTATGGTCTAAGGAAGCCTACTAGACTAAACTCTTGTTATTTCAGTATATCTCTCAAGCACATTTCCCTGAGAAAAGGACTTGTGTGGAATTTCTTTTCTTTGTTTAATTAGTCGATGTATGTGAATGTTAGTTATGGGAATTTAACGGAGGTTCGTTGTGAGGAAGAACGACTAGGGACTGTGTTTAATGTTCTAGGGGCAAATGCTTTCAATGATTTCATTTTAAATTCTAATCTGCTTGATGTTCGCCTTGATGGATTCTCATTCACTTGGTCTCATCGCTCAGCTTCTAAAATGAGTAAATTAGACCGGTTCTTAATTTCTGATGGTTTTCATTCGAGTTATATTCCGCGACATGTCGGGGAATCTGTTTGGACGTCAAATTGTCAGATCATCGCCTATAATTTCGTGACGTTAGGCATAGACTATGGAGCTACTCCTTTCAGATTGTTCCATTCTTGGTTTGATTGGGATGGGTTTGATATAATGGTTTCTAGTGTCTGGAGTTCTATGTCGCTCTCTGATAGTAATGGTATGGTTCGGTTCAAGAAGAAGCTTCAACATTTAAAAAAAGAAATCCGCTCGTGGGTTATGGAGCGTAAGAAGCAGAATATGGGTAATATTTATGATATCAAATCCAAACTTCATGAGTTAGATGTGACGATTGATCAAGGGGGAGCTAATGCTGATATTCTGGCTTCTCGGTTGAATTTGATGAAGAATTTACATGATAAATCAAGAAAAAGCGTCGGAGGCTCGTGACTATAGGCGAAAAGCTAGATCCGAAGGTCGTAGAAGGGAGACGAAAAATCTAAATTCTTTCACATGGTATCGTTAAATGAATAAAAACGGTCCATCTTATCTATTAGGGTGATCTTGGTTGATGTGAATGTGTGTCCTTGATCCTGATTCGATGTTTAATTGTAGGAATTCCGTTTACATTTTGCTAAAAGGTTCTAATAGGCTGCAGTTAATCGGAGTAAGAACTCTGTCAGTTTCCTACTCGCTTAAAATACTCTGATCAGGCTTTGATTGGAGCACCCTATTTCTTTTTGACGAAATTCTCGTCAGTCGTTTTGGGGTTGTGGAGAAATATAAGTCCTCCGGGTCCCTGATGGATTTACGTTTTAGTTCTTTCGTAAATTCTGGGGATATTATTGCCCATGGATTTTTTGGTTGCATCAGAATGGTTTTTTGATCATAGTTCGTTTTCTAGGGCTGCAATTCTTCTTTTCGTTTGTTCTGTTGCTCTTATCCCAAAAACCTTCTGATCCGAAATTTGTGACCGTTTTTTGTCCTATAAGGTCTGATTGGATGTTTATACAATGTGGTTACTAAAATCATTGCTTTACGGATTGGTCCGGAGATTATCTCAGTTTTATCTCAGATGTCAAGACGGCTTTTGTTCCAGGTAGTAGGCAAATTCTGGAGGTCCCTTCCTATTATGAATTACTTAACTTGCTTGGTTGCAAACACTATAAGCATCAAGTCTATGATGTTCAAAGTATAGTTTTGATTAAAAGCTTAATAAAAAGAAAAAAGATATCGCCCCCCCCCCCTCTCCTCGTCTCCAACATCACAATAAAAAAAAAATACAAAAATAATATGCCGTGAATTGATATTAAAAATAACAGACAGACAACGGAGAGAGGAGGAAAAAGAGCGAGATTAAAGCTTTATCAAAATATTACTTTGAACACCATAAGCTTTTGATGCTTATAGTGTTTGCACCAAGCAAGTAATTCATTAATAATGAAGGGACCATCCAGAATTTGCCTACCCGGAACAAAAGCCATTTGAACATCTGAGATCAAACCTGAGATAATCTCCGACAACCGTAAAGCAAGAATTTTAGTAACCACCTTGTATAAACATCCAATTAGACTTATAAGACGAAAATCAGTCACAAATTTCGGATCCGAGTTTTTGGGAATAAGAGCAACAAACGAAGAATTGCAGCCCCTAAAAAACGAACTATGATCAAAAAACCATTTGACAGCAACGCAAAAATCAGGGCCAATAATATCCCAGAATTTACGAAAGAACTCAAACGTAAATCCATCGGGACCCGGAGACTTATCTTCTCCACAACCCCAAACCGCCTGACGAATTTCGTCACAAGAAATCGGGCGCTCCAAATCAAAGCCAATCAGACAGTTTAAGCGAGTTAGAAACTGAAAAGAGATCTTACTCCGATTAACCTGCCTATCCTCTTGAACCGTTGTTAAGCAAAATGTAAACGAAATCCTACCTCCTTAACACGAACCGGCTAACAACACCATTCAGACATGCAACCAAGATCCCCCTAAATAGATAAGCTGGACCGTTTCTTTATTAACGATACCGTGAAAAGAAATTAGAATTTTTCGTCTCCTTCTACCGCCCATCGATCTTAGCATTCTGCGCCGCTATTAGTAGGGGGAGGGGGTCACGAGCCTACCTACTCTTTGATATCAGTAAATTCTTCATATCAAATTTAACTGATAAGCCAGAATATCAGCATAATGCTCCCCCTTGATCATACGTCACAACATCTAACTCAGAAGGTTTGGATTTGATATCATAAATATTACCCATATTCTGCTTCTTACGCTCCATAACCCACGAGCGGATTTCTTTTTTTAAATGTTGAAGCTTCTTCTTGAACCGAACCATACCATTACTATCAGAGAGCGACATAGAACTCCAGACACTAGAAACCATTATATCAAACCCATCCCAATCAAACCAAGAATGGAACAATCTGAAAGGAGTAGCTCCATAGTCTATGCACACGTCACGAAACAATATAGGCCGATGATCTGACAAATGACGATCCAAACAGATTCCCGACATGTGAGGAAAACTCGAATGAAAACCATCAGAAATTAAGAACCGGTCTAATTTACTCATTTTAGAAGCTGAGCGATGAGACCAAGTGAATGAGAATCCATCAAGGCGAACATCAAGCAGATTAGAATTTAAAATGAAATCATTGAAAGCATTTGCCCCTAGAACATTAAACACAGTCCCCAGTCGTTCTTCCTCACAACGAACCTCGTTAAAATCTCCCATAACTAAACATTCACCATCCCATCGACTAATTAACAAAGAAAGAAAATTCCACAAAGTCCTTTTCTCAGAAAGAGCTTGAGGAGCATACACTGAAATAACTAAGAGTTTAGTCTTAGTAGGCTTCCATAGACCATAGAGAGCAATAAAATTATCGGACACTGTATGATTCTCGAAATGAAAAACCGAGGGATCCCACATACTAATAATACCACCTGAAAGACCGAGAGCTTCACTAAAGGCATATTCAAACAAGAATTACCCCAGAACATTTTAACATCCATATCCAAAACAGTCGACGCCTTTGTTTCTTGAAGAGACAAGAAATTCACCCGATATTTAACTAGTAACTCCCTGATCCAATCTTTTTTGGCCTTGGAACCTAGGCCTTGGATATTAAGAGAAATACAATTCATTGGACACCCTCTTCCTCTCCATGACGCCCAATGATACCTTCAATATCCTTCTCACAACCAACCATAGAAAATCCCATGGCTTGTCCTACTTTAACAACGTCATCCAGAAGCTCCAAAATGGATCCTCCCTTTTTTTGAGATTGAACTACTCCCATCCACCATCAGACCCTATTCAAATCAACCACGTGATTAAATCCTTAAAATTCGTGTAGCAAAACATATGGTTAATAGACCTAACAGCCCACTATCAAATACTTCCTGCTCAATAGAAGCATCCTTAGGAGTAGGAGGAGTGAAACCTGGTGGAAAAGGGATACTTGAATCAGCCACATTCCCGGAAAGCTCATGTTCATTCTCAACTGTCTTAGCAGCCGAATCAGCCCCTTGGGATTGATCATTATCGACTCTCTTATCAATATTATCTGCTCCCTGTTTACGAAGAAGTCCATAAATATCAAACGGGTCACTAGAAAGTTTGGATTCGTTCACAGGTTGCTCAATATCAGTATCTCCTACAACTTTATCCGTTTCATCACCAAAACATGTCTCAGACACGACCTCTTCTTCGTCACTATCTTAATCCTAGCCTTGGCCACAACTTGCCTCGGCTCTCCCTTGACTGATTCACCTTCTTTCGAAGACTCCACATCTGAGCAATAGCCCTCGTCATCAACTTCTTTAAAAACCGGAGACCATACAAACAACTCTTTGACTCGAATCACAAAAACCTTACCTCTGAGGACAACCTTAAATTTCTCCAAGATATTATCCTCCGTCTTAGTTTTGATACAAATACGTTTGCGAGCAAAAAAATCAGACCATATTCTCTTTCTAATTTCCATTACTTCACCCCACCTAAACAAATTTAGTAAATGATATCTCGTGACCAAGCATGAAGAGGAACCCCTTCGATATCAATCCACACAATCCTTTCTTTAGCCACAAAATCAAGCTGCGCCGAACATATCTGGTGAAACCATGATGAAACTCCCACATGATCCAAAAGCTTCTCTTTAGACACCTTAGATTTCAGCTCGAACATAACCCACAAACCACCTAAATAAGACAGACTTACTATCTGGAAACCTTCTTTCTGTAAGAGAACACGAATATTTGGGATTGAGGAAAACGACTTTAATTCACCCATAACAAAATTCTCCAGGTCACGTTCCACCAAACAAGAAAGAAAGCATCATCCGAATGCACTTAAAATGATGTTTACCTGATGTTTAAATGTATGTTTAATGAAACCGTAATATAGTAAATCACATGAATGCACTTAAAATGACAGTTACAAAATAAGTCTGTTACGAAATGAAATGCATGAAGACACTTTAATTTTCAGTTGGGATGAACAATAATACAATATTGACTAATAGTTTGTTAATTTCCTTTTAAAGAAATATTTTTTGTTCTTAATTTTTTTAAGACTTCCATTTTAGGAATGTCATAAATCATTTATAAGATAGTAGAGAAGTAGAGATAACCCATCAACTAACAAAAGTTCAAAACAATACAAAAAGCATACAAATACAAAAACTAACAAAAATATAAAAAGCAAGTTTACAAACCTTGAAAACTCGTTTTACACGCCTCAATTATATATACTTTCATCTCCCGTCATAACATATGATTTTCATCATGACATGAAACAATCTTTAATTCCAAAGTTTTACAGGAATTAGATCTAACACAAAACAAAGAAAGACTTTCCGCCACAAACATTTTCACAACAACGGTTTTAAGGCAAAACTAACATACCAAAGATCCGGCTAAGACCCGAAAACGAAACCACGATACCACCATGACATAAACCAAAAACCAATTGCTATTTGATCTCAATCACTAACCACCAACAAAAAGCACCGGCCAAACCACCTACTTCAAAACAACCATCCAAACCCACCTAAACAATGTAAACCGGTCGTTGTGACGGCACATGATGTTGGCAAAGGTGGCGGCATAACTAAATGGTGGTAGCGGCGAAATTTCATATGTGTGGCAGCGGGATTTTGTGGTTTTAAAAGAGAGAGTGAGAGGTGTTTGTGCATTTTAGAGAGAGAGAAAATATAGAGAGATGAAAAATAATGATGGAGTAATTTTATTCAGTGTGTTAGGTTTTTATACTCCTTACACTTAATACACTTAAATAGTGCTTCATAGTGGGTTGAAATGGATGGACCTTTACAAATGAACTACATTAATACATTTAAATGAATTGTTACAAATGGACTATATTAATACACTTAAATGGACTGTTACAAAATAGACAACACTTAATTTTCAGTTACATTGACCTCAACATTGATAAAACATATACATTATAAACTTTCCCCAAAAAGAAATGTTTTTTACTTAATTATATTTTTAGAAATTGGCTAAATGCTTTATAAAGTAGTAGAGATAGTTGATGAGATAGGCAATTCAATTATACATGTAGAATAATACTTTTTATCTTTTAATTTATGGAAATGTACAATATTTTAGACTATTAACAAAATAGGCACTTCAATTATTAGTGTATTTCAATTATACATTTTTTCTTTTGCAATGAACTATAAATATTTGCTTATACTATAGTATTTTTCAGTTGAATCATACATAAATAACAAAACAAAAACATGATAAAGTAAAAACGAGTTGGTCGAAGTATTTTCAAGATTTTTTTTCATCACAACGGAAATGAAGTCAGTAATGAAAGCGAGTATTTTCAACATGAAGAAAATGAAAGCAGACATGGTAAGTACACAAACAATTTTAGTTCCTAGTATATTTTATCGGTTACTATTAAAAATGACAAAGCATTAAAACTTGTTAAAAATTCGTTTTCAGGTGTCGTCAAGATTTAATTGACTGGGTTAAAAAAATAGGACTTTCAATTGGTTACGTATTGTGATTAAATAGATCTAAAGCTAATTCAAATGTCTCTTTTCATTGTGATGTTGGTGGCAAATACACTTGTAAAAAAAACCTCAACTAGAAATACTAGCGTAAAAAATATGATTGTCCTTTTGGTTTGGAAAAAAAATATCTGTATGATGATTGTTGGACGTTAAGTGTCATATGTGACACACATAATCATGAACCTGCATTACATCTAGAAGGTCACGCATATGCATGAAGATTGTTTGAAAGTGAGCCTTAGTTAGTAAATGATTTGTTAGAAAAAAATGTGAAGCCACCAAACATCTTATCTACTTTGGAAAAACAAAATCCTATAAAATATGTATACTATAAAAACGATATACACTGCATGCCAAATATTTCGTCTAGAAAAAAAAAACTAGAAAAACACTAAGCAAAAGAACTCATGTGTTTTTTACATCAAAAAGATTATATTTGCTATACTAGACCTCATAAATCATCAAACGAGCTAGAAGATTTATTTTTTACGCTTCCAACATCATTGAATATATGGCGTGCATTTCAGACATGTTGTTGATTGACGCGACATACAATACAGTCAGGTAATTGATGCACTATAGAGATAGTTGGTGTAACTGCAACTAATCAGGACATATTTTATAGCAACATTTAGTTTAGGCACAAGGAAAAAGAGATAAACTACGATTGGGCAATGGAGTGTCTCAGATCTGCAATGGACAGTTATATGCTTCCGCGTGTTATTGTTACAGATAGAGAGTTGGCTTTCATGAAAGCATACGACACTGCATTTCTAAATGCTAAAGGGTTACTTCGTAAATGAAACGTTAATCGAAGTGTTATGCGAAAATGAAAAAAAAAATGATAAAGCATAGTACATGTGATATGTATCTCTTAACTTATAATTGTATCGTTTATCTTTTATTGTTATATTTTCATGTGATGTAATAAATGTGATCTTAATATTTAACGAATCGCTTTTTACATGATATTTTTTAGACAATTATTCAAATATATATATAAAAAATCCAATAATGGTAAGGAAGACAAAATAAATAATAAAGGATAATACAAGTTGGAGCGGATAAACGAGAAGTAAAAGAAATACGGGAGTATAAAATAAATAATAAAGGACAATCTAAGTTGACATGATCGTGACGTATATTATTTTATTGATTTGATGACGTGCGTATAGCAGCACCCGTTGCTGCTGGACTGTACTTTGTAAGCCTATATAAGGCATTGCATTTTACTCTATTGGACTAATCACACAAACCTGACTTTTTGTGTATTGAGAAATGTAAATTTTCCTCATTAAAGAGATTAGAATCAAACATCCAATTATTTATATTCTCCTTTTCATCCACGAAATATGGAGGCATTTTTGGAGCAATTTAAAGATGTTCTAACTAAAATCCCAAGGAAGAGATAAAAAAAAGCCACCAACAGCACTTCCACAAGGACAACTTTAAAATCGGAGGTGGTGATTCGGTAAGGTTTATAAGGGAATAAACTCTCCGGCTTCAAGGAGCAAAACACGGTTGCGTTTAAGAGACTAGACCGTCAAAACGGGCAAGGGGAAGCTGAGTTCTATCAAGAGATCATGATGCTTTCCCTTTACAGGCATGAATATCTCATCTCTCTCATGGGATTTTGCAAGGAAGGGGATGCTATGATCCTTGTATATGAGCATGCATCTAATGGAAGCCTCGATGCTCATTTAAAGTCCGCTGATCTCACGTGGACACAACGTCTGAAGATATGCCTTCAAGCCGCCAAGGGACTTAGGTACCTTCATGATCCCAATGGGACAAGCCAAAGACTAATCCATCGTGATATAAAAAGTGCTAACATCCTACTGGATGACAAATGGAATGCGAAAATTGCAGACTTTGGGTTGTCAAAAATTGGCCCCGCTAACCAAAAGTACTCATTTCTTTTCGAGAACCCCGCAGGAGTACCTTTGGTACTGTGATCCGCTGTATATAGACCAACCAAGAACCCTAACGAAAGAGTCCCACGTATACTCTTTTCTGGGATGTCTTATTTTTGAGTATTATGGGGTGAAATTATGTTTAACATATGACATTGATGGTGTGAGATAAAGTTTTGTCCATGAGTGGATAGATGAGTCTAATGACACCAGAACATGAAAGGAATCATCATTTGAAAGAGAATGATTCAAGCAAAACTGGATTCAAGTTTCTTTAAAACTACTTTTCAGAACATTGCATTCAAATGCCTTAAGGAATCTCGCTCGTGAAGAACGGCCAAAGATGGATGATGTTGTGGAACAACTTGAGATCGCCCTTGGACTTCAAGATTACGAAGAGACGCTTACGGACGCAGTGGCTCCTGACATATCAGAAGAGGATCATCGGAATGCGCGACTGTCTAAAGGGATCCTCATAGACGAGGCAAACGGATAATTATGCTTATGCTTTTTTAATCATCCTTGCCAAATTATTAGTCCTCTTTCGTATGATAAAAGAAATCATTTTCAGAATTATTTCAAAAAAAAAATCTTATTGAGAAAAAAATTAGGCCAATCAGTTTGTTTTATTTTGAGACGTGACAAAATCAAATACTATTCTTATTAGCCATTTAAAAGTCAAAACGAAAATAAAATTGATCAAACTGCGATAAATTTTAATGGAAAAAAACATAAAAAATATATATATGTCAAATTTGTGAAAACAAAAACTTAAAAGAACAACCAACATAAAGTTGTTTATAAGTGTAAATGAGAAGTATGACGTGTCACTAAACATAGAGTGGACCCGTGTAAGTTTGATGGTTCACTACCTCACTTTAGATGGTATAAACACAACTATCATTTTCAGTATATATATATATTTATATATATAATATATATAGTTAATATATATATATATATATATAAACCATCGATAGTAGAGGTTTTTTATTTTGAGAAGATAAGAAGGTTTCCAAAAACGATAGATTTTTAACTTTTTATTCAAGTTTTTCAAACGTACAACTCATTTTAATGTGATTATAATCCAAAATGTGTAAAATTTTTTTGAATCAATGTTAAAAATCTTTTGATTTTACAATATAAGTACAATACTGAATCATCTGTAACAAATTCTAAAAGATTAACATTTACTCGATTTTAACAATGATTTTGATGAATCAAAGTTTGTGATCTTTAATATTCGATTCATCATTAAACGATGTTTACTGTGTTGAATCAAATCAAAAACGATATAAATTAAATTTGCTCAAACGAAGATTCCTCAATCTTCTAAAAATAAAAGACCTTCTCAATGGAATACCGAGCATATATACTATATATATATATATATAAAATATATTATTGATATATATATTATATATATAGTCCAATAATAAAAAAGTTTGTGTAGTTCTGCAGTGGATTTACGTGTTAGATGTAAGGAAAAGGAAACATTGTGAAATGGGAATATCAGTTTCAGAATGTTAAGTTCCTAAATCCAAGCGAGTCTGCAGTTATAAATCCAGGTAATTTTCCTCGATCGTCTCTACCCTCCTTTTGTTTTTTTCAAGGTTTTTAAAGATGAGCTCACAAGCATATATACATACAATAGTAAATTATCATTCTTTGCTGCTTCTTCATGTAGATTTGCAGGGGGATTCTATGAAGCATCAAAACTGATATTCAAAACCCATGTTAGAACTAAATTCCTATCGCCGCTAACTACATACACCGTGAATTTAATTTTTAAAGATAAGAAGCCCAAAGAACGATACATAGGCCTTGAATACAGCTTAGAAGGGGGAAAGAAATGTTATTCTTTTCTTCAGATGTGAGAAGAAAGTATGGATGGTTCACCGCAGAAATAAACCATTTTACAAGTTACCAAAGAAACTGTTGATCACAAAATGCCTGTTTTATCTAAAGTACTGTCCAAAATTTACAAATAGAAGGATTCGAGTCGACCGATGGAGGAATAATTGACAAATATACTTTGGAAATTAATTTACGTCATCTTTATAAGAATACTACGGTTCTAGTCCATTAAATCTGTAAAAAATAGTAAGTCAGCCATGCCACGTATGGATATTATCTCTTACAGTCGTTTCATAGTAACATTTGTTTATGTTTTCCAGGTAGAACATGCAACGTTAAAAGATGACAACGTAAATACACAAGACGAATCAGAGTCGGACACATATTGGAATGACAATCCCACCCGCCAGATCTCACAGATGGAAGAAAGGTTTTTATGGCAGCCAGCACGAGTATCTTGAAAGAAAGAAGTGAGATTGGAGTTTTTAACCGACACACGGTTAGTTGTTCCTGCTTTCCAGCATCTTTTCCACTAATTTAAGCCAAACAGGTTGATTTTCATGATGCATTCTATGTGATGAGTAAAGATATATATACCCCCCCAGAAAACTCGGTACGGACAAATAATTTTTGAGATGGCATATGTGTTAAACTTACAAAAAAACAAAGGGATCACAGAACAAAACATGGTACATTTGTATCTGAAATACTACAATGAGGACACGAATGCAACATACCTTTTTTTGTCCACATTCCCCCTTCTATCCACTTTTGAGATCAAAATTAATCACCATGGAAGTTGGGTGTGTTTACTTGCACACATGATATGTCTTCAAACGTCTATATTTGACTCATTAAATGTTTTTAGCTTCCCTAAGAGCAGAGGCCAGAGGGATAGTAACATGATGTGGGCGGTGATGTCCTCGCTTGGCAGTCATTTTGGCTTGAGCCAAACCGCACCACCACTGCAATAACCCCTCCCCCGTCGTCGCCAAAAGAAAGTGTAAGGAGAAATTGGCTTGCTCCAAATAAGTTGTTCTGGTATTTTTTTTATTGATTCTTGTGATGGAGTTGTGTTTTAATAATTAGGTATCATCGTTTCCAAAATTTGGATTTTTTGGCATGAGTGACCCGGGGGGGGGGGTGGGGGGGGAGGAAATGAGTGACCTGGGGGGGGGGGGAGTGTGGGGGGTGGGGGGGTGTGGGGGGGGGGGGGTGTTTATTTGGGTTGAGGTGAGTAGATAAGAAAGGTGAGGGGGAAAATTGGTGTTGTGGGCTTGACATGACGTCACTCTTTTTTTTTTTTAGCATTAATTTGCTTATGAGGACGAAAAACCTACACACCCATTGCTTTAAAAAAAAATAATAAAATAAAATGAGGAAAAAACAGCCCACCATTCCACCTCGCAACCCGCGACCACTCGACACAACGGACCGTCGGGAATCCCCAAGGGGAATCTACACACTCCACCCCCACACACCACTCCCACTCAACCCTACCACTCATCCCACTGAACACGCCCAAAAACACCACACTTCACCCGACATCTACCCACTCCCTCTCCCCCACTATCTTCTCACACCGTGCACACTGCTGTCACATCCAAACTTCGCACCTACCCAAAAAACCCCAATCACAACATACAAAAAATATTAAAAACAACAAAAAAACCCCCACAACCCCCATAAACCCCTAACCCGCCATCCCCCCCTCCTCCCAACCGTCACCTCTCGGATCCGTGCACGTACTTCCTTCTACTTTCTCCCCCTCTGTCCCCCCCCCCCGACCCCGGCCCGACAACACCACATTACCAATACCACCCCCCCCGCTCCCTACCCCACCTCCCCTCTTTCACCTCGCCTCTATACCCAAAACAACCCCTCCCCAACTCCTCCACCCCAAACAATCCATCCCGCATCAACACCCCACTCCACCCCCGCCCGCCAACCTAACAAAACTAAGCCCAAAAGAGAAAACCACCATGAAATTCACACACTACACATCACGTGAGAAACGTAAGGAACTATATTTTGCTTACACACATAAAACAACCCAAGCAACTGATGTTTTAGTTGTGAGATTAAAACGTCACAGCAACAAATCCTCCAAGGTATATAATATACGAACCAACAGAAAACGAAACACAATTGGATAATATATAAATATATTAATTCCTGGCATGTCATAAAATAACTACAGATATCATCAATGAAGAACACCGCCTAATATAATTTGTGTGTAATTGTCGATGAATAATAAAAGAATAGTGGTATTTTCTTATGTAAATTATGAATCAAACATAAATAATCTATTATGGATTTTAATATGTAGACACACTAACGACTTTTTTTTTTTACCGAATGAATGAGATAAGGTATAATAGGCCTATAAAGTACTTGTTCTTCAAGTTCAGTAAAGGGATACTCAAACACATACATCTTTGTGTTTCCTAGAAACGACATTCTGACCCCTCCTTTATTTTCTTATTCGAACCATTTAATTAATTTCGTGAAACATAATAATGATAATTAATGTACAAGTATATTTATACATTAATAAACGTAACCTCTGGAGTAAACGCGTACAGCCCCCATAGGCTCCACATATTTTCCGGCGTATATGTTATTTATGATTGATGACATATTTCCCAACAGCTCATCACTTTGACAAGTCACAAAAATTAAATATAACAACATAGGAAAGGGGCGTCTAGGCAACACGCCAATGTTCCCAGAAAATACATAGTGTACTTTCGTAAAGTCACAGTTAAAATGATTATATGAATTTACAATCCCGTTGTTTCCGATACCATGTTAAAAATGGATATGGATCTAAGTCATTCCAATTAATTAAAACGATTAGTTTCTCGTATATAGTGATTAATCAAGATTACCAAAATTATTGAGACCTATCTTTCCTGAGTTTTTGGGTGCTACCCTACACATACATCTGATAATAACTGCGAGGGTCCCAGTGGCGATCTTCCTTCAACTAATGAATGAACAAATCTTCTATTTTGACACAAGTTGTCCAGTCACATGTAGCATAAACCATTCTGACATAGCCCTTAGTAGTTTACCTTATTCAGGATTAAACTTAAACTATATCATGAAGTGAATATCCACATAAGCAAACCTGCTACTTGCATCACAGTCCTAAGGTATTTAATAAAATAAAATCACTTACAAGAATTTCTAAATGACGCCTGATCCATAAAGAAACAATCTTGTTAGTCGGAGGAAGTCCCCGATAAACATCTTATATGAAATCAAGTGAGTTTAGGCGGAACATTTCCTTTAATTATCCAAGATATCACACATCACTCAGATTTGTCTTAAGTTCAACAATATTCCCATATTGTTGATGCGAACAATTGACTAATTTAATAATAATGTATGGATTTAAACATGCAAAAAAGGACACAATTTAGCATGAAAATATAACCCACAAACCTCTTATCCATTATCATTTAATAAAAATGTCTATAACATCTGGTAATGCGTTTGTGTGAGCTACGTATCAAATTTATAAATATATAAAATAGTATTAAATCCCGTTTGACAATTTCTTTTCCAAAATATTCTCAACAAGAGAAATAAAAAGATAAGAAAGTCTCATCTTAAGAAAGACACAATACGTAAATTTTTTAACCACCGGAAAAGTATTTCTTCTCGGGTCGAATCCCAATGAAGTCGAGAATTGAGATCTGGAATAATTCGGTTTCCGAGGCAAAGAATTCCTAAAGTGTGTGATTTTTGAATTTTGAATTACACTACGAATATAATAGCACAATTAAACTATAGAAACTATTAAAGAATTAAAAACAATTAACTAGCACGAAATTTTAATACACGAAAATTAAAAACGTGAGCTAAAACTGAAATTTAAAATCTAAGGCACTACTTTACAAATTTTATCACTCAAAAATCACCAAATTTAAAAAATGTAAAATTAGGAAGAAAGAATTATAATTTTTTTAACTATTTTGAATTTATAATGAATTTTTAAATAAAAATGAATTAACTAAAATAAACTTTTCTAAAAAATTACACTAAAATTCTATTTTAATTTTTCAAAATACTAGAATTAAAAAGAAAATCAATTACAAAAAGAATTAAATTTTTCTAACTATTTTTTCTATTTTCTATGAAAATTTTAAGATAAATGAAATTACTTAAAAACTATTTTAATTTCTAGAAAATACAAATTTAATGGAAAAAATAACAGAAAAAATGATTTTTATCTACTAAAAAGGTGCAGAAATAAAATGACACAAAAATGCCCAATTTTTATAAAGCAATTGAACTCTAATTTTACTAATTAAAAACTAAACCCTAATTTTATTAAAACTAATTTTGAAAATATTAAAACTATTTTATTACACCTAAAAGACTATGGTAAAAATGTAAAGAGTGAAAAGTAAGGGTAGGCGGGAAACTATCATAAAAATTAGCACTGCAATTAAAACATTCAACCTTAGACTAAAGTAAAGACCAATTAGACCATACGATTTAGCTATTGTATGGCTTTTTAAAAAATGAGAATAAGCAAAAACTTAAAACTACAAAGTTGATCCTGAGCTTATACACAACAACTTTAATAAAAGCACTTTGAACTTTTATCCACTAGATAAGCTAAAAATTAAGCATTTTAAACTAAACAGCAGAAACTAAGGTTTTCCTAACTTTTTCAAACTTTGGCTTATATCAAGCTTATTACTCAATGAAAATTAAAACCAAAAGAAGCCTAAAAGAGATTGGTAATGTGCACAGAGAGGTCTAAAAAGAAATAAGCTACAAGTAAACTAGATTAACAAGATCTTAGCTCTTAAAAAAGGCAATGTTTAAGCTTATTCACTGAAATTAAGCAAGATCTTAATAAGCAACTACTTATTTTCTAATACCTAAAACTAAAAATTTTAGAAATAAGCTATTCTATGAACTTTGAATAAACCTAGATAAAATATTTTAGAAGATGAACGAACTAGAAAAGAGACATCGTAAAAGAAAGAAGCTAGTGATCTAAACTGTTTCGTAAATGACCACTTTTTGCAGATCAATTATGTTAATCTAAAGCTTAAAATGAAAATTAAGAGAATGAAATTATGTAAAACTTAATAGAGTACTTCCTACAATGGCTTAACACTAACTTCTACCCTAATTTGCAAGACAATAAGACAGCTAGACAAAGAGACGGAGCAACAGCAGTATTATCTGAATTAATACTGCTATTGCTGATATAAGTTTGTAAAAAACCTAAATTCAGGCAAAAATCTAGGTGATAACTCTTAAACCTACTAACTAAATGTTATCTAAGTGTACAAGACCAAAATTGGACACTAGAATGCTAAAAATTATTAAATCTAAAACCCACTTTTTGCACTTAAGAACTGTCCTGGTGTTAGCACACGTATTTTTTAAACCATTAATCTTTAAAAATGCAACGTAACCTTTCTGAAAACTTTTAGAAAACATGTGTCTTAATGAGAAACTCAACTAAAGAAATGAAATAATACTTTTGTCAATTGACCTTTTAAGAGCAAAGTTGTGTTAATCCAAACACTACTTAACCTACACTGTCCAAAACTAAATTTCTCTTACAATCTATTTTAAAGCTAAAACTGCCAAAACCTTATATCTACTCAAACTTTAACTAAGCTAATTGAGCTATTTAACTCTAAAACCTACAGCTTATTAACAGAATTAAGCTTTTGTTTATCGCTAGCTTATTCCTACTAATTGACAGATAAATTAAGAAGTGAAACCTAAATGGATTCTAGCTACAATTACTTAAAGCATTTGCATCTCTTAACTAACTAAGCAAGTTGAACAGGATTAAGCACACACAAAGTTAATACAATAAGCTAATGGATTAAGCTAAATATGTTACAATCAAAAACATTAATTTGATACCTTGAAACGATTGTAGTCCTGCCTGACCTTAGGTCACTCTTGTTGAGTTAGTGACCTTTAAACTAGAATCCAATGGCACCTTGCCTCTAAACCAACCGGAAAAAAGCAAAATACGAGTCTTACTTGAGCTTATTCGTTCCTTATTGCTTCAAAATCATATCAATTTGACATCCAAATGGACAACATTGAACTAAAGTAGACAAATACAGTTTTTAGAAAGCTTATAACAACTTTTGAACAACTTTAGAACTTAAGAAAATGTAATAAGCTAAAATGAGCTTATTACAAGCTTATTAGCTAAAAACAGCTTATAACATGAGATTTAAGAAACATTAAGAACAATTTTGATTTTTTTATTTCTTATAAACTGAAGATACAAGTAAGAATAGGTAGAGTACAAGTAATGTAATGCGATTAAACTTTTGATTTAAACAAAAATGTTTACAAACGTAATAGTAAAGCTTAAAAATGTAAATTTGAAAATTAACTACTATAAAACTAAAAATTGGAACTCCTAACAAGTTGTCATATCCTGCTATGCCGATTGGATTCAATTTGAAGAAATTATATCCGTTTATCTTATTTGCCACGTGTTTGGACCAATTAGAAGCTGCCAAGTGTAAAAAATGACGTAGAGAAGGACTTTGATTGGTGGATTTGAGTTGGAAGAAACGGGAAAAAGTTTTTGGGAAAGTTGGGTTAGTTGCGCGTTTTTTGGCGGGGAAAAACCGTTATAATGTTGTTGATGGAAAACAAAACCCGCTTAGAGTTTGCAAAGTTCGGCATAAATGCACATATCCCTTGCGATTCCTTTCTATAAAGGTGAAGTGTAAAATAACTTAGAAACTTATACCTTCTGGTCCTTGTAGGTTGCTATCTCCTTTTTCCTCTTAATAAACCAACTTTCTAACTTTAACATCTTTGGTCCTTGGACTTTCAAAACATCCAAATGAACCCTTGAACTTTAAAACTTTGTCATTATTTATACCATTAATTCCAAATTGGTCATCAGGATATGACTTGACTTTCTTGACTTTGACCTCTTTTGACTTATTTTGACTTTTTCCTTGTGTCGGGCTGATCCGGCTTTGATATCTTTCCTCACGTCTTCACTTGATCACTTGTCTTTTCATTTCTTGTCGGTTTTTGCTTGTTTTTTTAGTCTCCTTTTTGACTTTAATATCCCTTTCCTGCACATTATGACACAAAAGCCCACATATTTTCATCTGTTTTGCATATTTTGGCTTTTTAGTGGCGAAATCCTGGGTATTTATTGTATACAATTTAACACTTATCAACATCCATTATCCAAATACTAAATAGATCAAATGCATGAAAATTCTAGTTGACAAATCATGCCTCAAGATACGACAATCGTACTTGTTGACAAGGCTTAGATTTCATAATTTCAACTAGATTTGATCTTTAGGAATTTTGAGAATACTTATTTTAAGAATTCAATAATGTGAAGTTCTTGAATTAATGGTATGATGATTGTTTTGTTTCATATATAACAAATATCTCGACACACTATATCTCATAAGGGTGTGTAACATCAGCTATTGACCAATCATCTTCCACAGCTTCCAAAACTGTAAAGCATTCATGATCTTTAATGATAATGGCAACTATTCTCTCAGCCGAAGTGTAGTCCACATGGTCATCATCAAAAAATGAAATCATACCATTACAAGTATTGATGTTCATCTCAATTAGATTTAACATCTGTGTAACATGATACAGCCCATGCATTTAAAAACCATAAACAATGAAGTATTCTCTTAAAATGTTTGGCACCTCATAACTCCAAATTCATTGGTTTATTTTATATTGCACAACAAATTAATGCAATATAATACCTTATATTTTTATTAACTGATGGACAAATCAAATAATTCAAAGAAGATTTCCAAATCTAAACATATTCTATTAAAATATTCAATTCAATGATTATCTAATAACTTTCGATTAAATACCAATGTTGTCAAATCATCTTGCATTCATGCATGATACAACTATTTCTCTACACAATATGATGTACATAACGAATCCTTTAGTCTAACTTAAGATTTCATTCATGTTCCATCTTATCAAAAGATATGTATCCATTGAGACTTTCTAAATGGTATGTCAAATTATGTTAGATTTATATACCGATATGTTATGCAATAAACATATGTATTTCAAGGTTGTAGTATGTAATTCCTAATCTTTCAGTGTGAAAGGAAACTTGAACAAAATACTTCCACTAGCTTTTAGAATACTCAGGATATTATCTATATTTAACAATAAACTAGATTATTCTCCTAGATCTTGCAATGATCCATACATGGGATCTTTGCCGTTTGTAACATCATAAAAGAATAAATGATTCATAAACTCCTTTGATTACAAATCGCTTGCCTCTAAGCAAAAACAATCATGCGCAAGGAAGAGTTTTAAATTCCATTGTCATATTTCATCTATATGAACACTAGATATGACAATCAACCATCTTTATATAATTACTGCACATAGGAAAAGAATATTTTAATCATAATTCAATAGCTTGAGTATGATTAACATCCTAATCATAAGTATGCATTATTGTATGGTACAACATTACCCTTATGAGTTTGAAACCAAGAAACATAACTACTGGGTTTTTTCTTCTCTTTTAAACGCATTCTAAACTTACAGTCTAAACAGTTTAGTTAAAGATCAATTCATTTTCAAATTGATTATCTTGTGGGACAACATCTTAACAGTCATAGTTATAGTCATTGTCAAATTCAAATTCAACACAGCATATAGTGGTTACACCATGATACCAAATTCAAAATACAATAATGCATCTTTAACTAGGTTTCCCATGATCCTGGTTACTCATATCCTCATATTGAAATAACCATTAACAATCAATATTTGAGTATCCAGCGGATACTAATGAACGAAAAATATATCATTATAAGGTTTAACATTTAAAGCCTCGATATGATATTCACTAGTGTGTTTAGAAGGTTATGTATTTTGTATTTTTATCTCTTTCAGATCTAAAAATGCTCCCACTTGCTTTTTGTAATTTTAGACTCTTCTATAATTACTTAGCATGTAGAGGAACATTACAAGATACATTGACAGTTTTTGAATTTAGTTTGTTAATATCAATTCTCATAAGGACTTTTACCAAATCAGAACTTTAATTTAAGACTTAATGCGAGTCATCATATCATAATCATGAATGGTGGTCTTATCAACCTTCTAGGTTTAGCGTCTTTTCGAGTATAATCAAGACAAACTCAATTTCAAACCTTGACATATTTCTGGATGTGAAATATTTTAAGTAACAAATCAATAATTCTAAATAATTTGATTCATACCTAGACCAACCATCAATATGTGGTATTCAATGAGTAAATGTTTATTGGAGACCTTTTCAACAATCTTTTAAAATAAACTTAATACTCTTTAGTGTCACATACTTATCAATTGTGTCAAAACCATAAATTGAATAGATAATATTTAAAAACCTATTTTCATGCAATAATGTATACGGCTTTAACTATTTCAAGAAATCTATCAATGTTAACTATACATTATTTTGCCTTTGAACAATTCAAGGACTTTTGTTCATGTCATAGCCAGAAGATATAACTTACTTTATGTTATAAGTCTTTTAACAATTAACGGACTTAGTGTTTATTAATTTACAATAAACATAAACATATTTAACTAAAGTAATTCTGAACACCAACTCTTGGCTTCAGTAGTAATTTCAAGTTAATCAAGATTACTTCATTATTTGTGACATTCCAAGAGCACATAAACCTTTTACTTGAAGTAGTTTATAAATTAAGATTACTTCATTATTATGGACATTCCAAAAACACATAAACATTTTACTTGAAGTAGTCTTTAATTCATATCTCGACATATTGTTTCTTACCTTACGGTCAAGAGAACTTTTAATCATATTGTTTTTGTCATGTGTTGTTCCTTGCACACAATAAAGATTTCTCCCACTTGTGCATGACACAACATCATACATGTAGTTAAACAACACGACATTCATTTGTTTATGTGGACAATATGATAGTGTCACAGATATTAGCTTTACAAGTAGATATAGAACCTTTTGTTGAATAAGAACTAATGCACAACTATCCTTTAAAAATCCATGAGTGACTATAGTCGGAAAGATATATTTTTTTTCAGATAAGCAAGAAATAATCTAGGTTACTACCAAGATTAAAACCTTGTAGCTCCCACTGAATTTGACAGCATCACATGAATGTCTTGTTCAGAAATAAATCGCGATGCTCCCACTGGATTTGACAACATTGGAAGTGTTCCAAACATTGAAAACAAACAGTGAACATTATTTTTCAACTCTCTTTTGAAATACTTAATTAGTAACATTTACTTGGATTCAAAAGTTCTGACTATTTAACGAGTGACTATCCACAAGCTATTGATTAACTTGAAAATGTGAGCTAGCAATTTCCTCCTTAATTTGATTATAACAAAACAACTAGAACATAATGCTATTAATGCCATTATCGCTTTTTGCGTTAATATTGGTATTTCTAACCAAGAACTCAAAAAACATTTTACATTAAGATGTTTTCCCTTTGATATCTTTAAAGACATATTCCTCTAAGTTATCAATATGTCTTATATGTTTCAAAGATTCACATGAAATCTATATGAAAATATAAGTCATGCAATATACTTAACTTTTAAGTTTGCTATGAGTTTGATTACATTAGGAAATTCCTACGTTCCTATTATAACTTTCTGAAGCAAGAAAGATTATAGGAATGAGTCTCCATGTTCGTCCTTACAAGAAAAAGAGTCTCGGTTTGTCTTCAATGATAAAAAACAAACCATAGTTTACGGTATATATCGTTGCTTAATACAATTAATAGAAATCTGCAAAATTCAATTTTAGTATTTATTTTTATTATGATCATACACCTTGAAGAAAATTAACTACCCATGTTTTATTCAAATAAACAATTAATTATCTAAGGGATAGGACTCCAACTTGACTACCACCACCAAATCGAGTTTATCTGCTAGGGGATTGTGTATATCAAAATGTAATCAACGATTGATAATCACAACTTTTTGTAACTCCTAAACCATATGGACTTACTTTATTACAAAAATATCTAGTAAGCATGTTTCAATCCCCATATATGCCGCTTTGTTGTTAAAAGGTCTAGAACCACAACAACGCTAATTCGTCCAATCAAAAACTGTGATTAGTAACACGCACCGTCTCAAGTAAAAGCGTATAATCCACCTTGAATTGCAAATCTACACACTGTCTCACGCAAATAAGAGCAATCTACAAGTGTTTTTACCAATTGATGGCAACAACCATAGTTGAAAAAGGGAAATTTTATTTGACGTATCACGATAATTACGAAGAAGCATGCATACAACTTCGTAACAAGATTTAATAAAAACTTTATTCTCAATAAAGTTATTATTACGGTAACACCTTATTATCATCGATATCAAATACAAAAATAGTGAACCTTAAAATTGTATGATTCAACATATCTATAAATATAAGATTTGCTTTTATCGCGGGAAAAGTTAAAGAATGATTAAAAATCATTCAAACCTATACATTCGCGACTTCCAACATATTATGCAAGGTAAGGAAACTACAACGTAGTCCGGTATTATAGGGTAATGGTATCTACAAGACCGAAGTCTTGATGAGTCTCCTCGAACCTTATCCTTGCAACTAAATAGTACTTTTGCAAAATACGTCATGTGAAAAAAAATAAAACATCAATTTAAAGTAATAACATTAACAAACAATAAATTGCTAGTCTAGTCATGGAAGATTTTATATCGGATGTAAGCCGAATCCACTTTTGACCTTATGCCAACTAGTTATCCATAATAATCTTATTTTCGAAAATCATTAGACAAGTTTATAAATGATTTTCCGAAAAACCCTGAATATTTCTCACAAGTCAAACTTAAAATAAAACAACATAAACACAAAACTAATACATATAACACTTATTTCAAAAGAAATACTTAACAATTAAGTCATGCAAATATCCATTATGATCCTAATTATCTAATAATTAAAACATGTATATATTCATATAAGGCTCCTTCGTCCTAAAAACTCGGCCACATCCATCGATATAATCGATTGCGTAAGCCATATACAAATATATACCACATAGCACATAAAATTTAAAACAACCTTTTAGCCCCATAAAGACATAACTAAGGTCTCCTTAGCTTTTAAATTCGTGGATCGAAACCACATAAAATATTTTATTAATGTCTATGTTTTAAATTCTTGATATCATAATTTGCATAAAGCTTATAACGAATTAACAAGATTTACATCACTAATCTCTGGGCATGATAAACTTGCATGAATTTATCATGGATGCCGAATTAACAATTAATTTTAAACATACAACTGATCATTAACATTAAAACCATCAAGTTTTATACATAAAATTACATATAACCAAGAATTCCGTCAATTAATTTAGTGAATCAATAAAGATTTAAATCTTGATTCGACAGAGATCGAAACTTTATGCAAAAAATGCCCAAGGGGTCTATAAAAATTAATTCAAGATTCCTAATTAGTCAAATTTTAATATTTGTAACTACAATTCTATACTAAGGCACTTGATGCCACTGTCAGGATTTTACAACTATTAACCATTAAAGATCTACGAGGTACGCAGCGTAAAACAAACAAGTAAAGAATAATTTAGCTTAACAAAGGTGATCAAGAAGCGTTGTAACCTTTTTAAGCAATTAACAGAAAACCACCTTCCTTGAATATAGCAAGGTATATAAAAAAAAATACCACGCAAAAAAACAAATTAAGATACAAAAAATTAGAATAACCTCATATGGTAATGCGGCACAAACATCACACAACACTAAACACTTACTTTTCTATACCCTCCATCACACCAAACCACGACCACACGCCCAACGCACAAACAAGCCCAACAGGACCCATCTGCACGCTACCTCTCACACATCACTACCACCATCACGCTACACAACCCAAACACCAAGGGCATCAACCCCCCACCCCCACCCCCCCCACCTCAGAACAAACAAAGGCTAAATCTCAACCCTCTACCCCCTCCCCAAAACCCCACCACCCCCTTCAACCACTCGCTCACCCCCACACCCCCCCCCCCCGCCACAACCCCCCTTTCACCCATCATCACCAACTTCAAACAAAATCCATTCCCCCCCACAATCCAAATTCCAAGCTAATTCCATCGCAACACATCAACCGACTTCGAACACCCCAACCACAAACATACGGGGAGGAGAGGGAAAAGAGATGAGATTATTTTATATCAACCATGCATGCAAAAACATTATTAGTAAAATTATCCCCTGTGTAGGTGTTATAGTGATCGACTATTTAACCCATGGGAGGATTTGTGATCGTGTGACGTATAATCTCAAACAAGAACTCGTGTTGGGTTTTATTTATTTATGTGAAGCAAAGTACTCAGCATCCCTTACATCTCGAGAGACGTGTAGTGTGTGCATACCATAGAGGTTATCTACTTTTGTAACTTAATTAGTTTGCGTGGTATTTTATTTATATACACATGCGTATATTCAAGAAGGTGGTTTCGTTAATTGCTAAAAGGTCCAACGCCTTCTTGATCCCAATTGTTAATACATATTCTATACGTGTTATCTTTTCCGCTGCGTACTCGTGATCTTTAATGGTTAATAGTTGTAAAAACCCAACAGTGGCATCACGAGCCATCGTATAGAATTTGTAGTTACAAAGTAATAAAATTTGACAAATTAGGATTCTTGATTAATTTTTTAAGCCCCTTTGGGCATTTTTTGCATAAAGATTCGATCTTTGTGAATCAAGATTTAATCTTTATTGATTATAAAATTAATTAGACGAATTCTAGGTTATATGAAATTTTATGAATAAAACTTGATGCGTTTAATTGTTAATTGATCAGTTTTATGTTTAAAATTAATTGTTAATTCGGCATCCATGATAAATACATGCAATTTATCATGGAGAGAGTAAGAGATGCAAACTTGTTAATTTGTATATAAAAGCTTTATGCAAATATGATGATCAAGAATTAAAACATAGACCAATAAATTTATGTGGTTTCGATCCGACGACTTTAAAAGCTAAGGAAGACCTTAGATAATGTCTTTATGGGGCAAAAGGATTGTTTTAAGATTTTATGTTCTATGTGTTATATATTTGTATATTTCTTACGCCGATCGATATAACGATGGATGTTGCCGGAGTGTTTAGGACAAGGAGCCTTATATGAATATATACATGTTTTAATTATTAGATAATTTGGATCATAATTGATATTTTTTTTTTTTTTTTTTTTTTTTTTTTGCATGATTTAATTGTTAAGTTTTTTCTTTTGAAATCAATGTTATATTATTAGATTTTTGTGTTTATGTTGTTTTTAATTTAAGTTTGACTTGTGAGAAAATAAAAGGGTATTTCGGAAAAACAAATATAAACATGACAATGATTATCGAAATAAGATTTATTATGGACTAACTAATGCGAAAAGGCCAAAAGTGGATTCTGCTTACATCCGATATAGAAATCTTCCATGCCTAGAGGTATAGCCAATATTATTAGTTTTGTAATGTATTCATTAAATATGAAGTTTTATTTTAAATCAATAGACGTAATTTGCAAAGTACTATATAGTTGCAAGGACAAGGTTTTCGAGAGAGACTCATCTATAGACTTCGGTCTTGTAGACAACCATAACCACTAATAAAACCCTGACTACGTTTTGTAAGTTTCCTTACTTGCATACTATGTAGGTAAGTCGCGAATGACTAGTGTTTGAATGATTTTAATCATTCCTTTAATCTTTCCCGCGAAAAATGCAAATCTTTATATTTTTAAAATATGTTGAATCATCAATTTTAAGGTCTCACTAGTTATGTATTTGATACGAATGATAATAGGTGATGACCGTAATAATAACTTAAATTGAGAATAAAGTTTTTTATTAAAATCGATGATACGAAGATGTAGACAAATGCTTCTCTTACATATTTGATACGTCAAATACAATAACCCTTTTTCAACTAAAAAGGGTTTTGTTGCCATCCAATTTGTAAAAACACATTTGAAGATTGCTCTTTACTATGCTGAGACGTGTGTAGATTTGTCAATCTCAAGGTGATTAATAACGCTTTTTTCCGTGAGACTGTGATTTGTTACATAATCACGAGATTTTTTGATTGTACGGACTAGCTGTTGTTGTGGTTAACCTAATTAACAACGCTGCAAAATATGGATGAAACAGCCTTACTAGATATTAATGTTAATAAAGTAAGTCCCATGATGGTTTAGTAGTTACAAAAGTAGTGAATTATCAACCGTTGATTACAAATTTGAATACACCATCCCTAGCAGATCAACTGATAGGTGTGGTATTCAAGTTGGGTCCTAACCTTAAGAAAATTAATTTTGTTTATTTAATAAACATGGGTAGTTAATTTTTCTTCAAGGAGTATTATCGAAAATACTAAAATTAATTTTGCGATCTATTAATAGTATTAATGCAACGATAAAACCGTAAACAATGGTTTGTTTCTTTATCAAAGAAGTCAAACCGAGACTCTTTTCCTTGTAAGGAACATGGAGACTCATTCCTATAATCTTTCTTGCTACGGAAAGTTATAATAGGAACGTAGGAATTGTCCTAATGTAATCAAACTCATAGCAAACTTAAAAGTTAAGTATATTGCATGACTTATATTTTCATATAGATTTCATCACCCTTATTCGGTGGTGAATACTTTGAAACATATAAGACATATTGATAACTAGAGAATATGTTCTTAAAGATATCAAAGGACAACAGCTAAATGTAAGATTTTTATGATTCTTGGTTAGTAATACCATGATTACTGCAAAAAGTGATAAAGGCAAAACTAGATAATGTATCTAGTTGTTTGTTTAATCCAAATTAAGGAGAAATTGCATCTCAATTATTCAAGATAATCAATAAGCATTATGGATAGGACCCTCGTCAACAGTAGAGAACTTTTGAAATCCAAGTAAATGTTACTAATTAAGATTTCAAAGAGAGTTGGAAAATACATAGATCACTGTTTGTTTTCACTGGTTATGGAACACTTCCAATGTTGTCAAATCCAGTGGGAGCATCGCGATTTATTTCTGAACAAGACATTCATGTGAGCTAGTCAAATTCATGGTGAGCTACAAGGATTAATCTTGGTAGTAACCTAGATTATTTCTTGCTTATCTTGAAATAATATATACTTTTCCGACTATAGACACTCATGGTTTTAAGGATAGTCGTGCACTATTTCTTATTAAACAAAATGGTTCTATATCTACTTGTAAAGCTAATATCTATGACACTATCATATTGTCCACATAAACAAACGAATGTCGTGTTGTTTAACTACATGTATGATGTTTGTTCATGCACAAGTGGGAGAATCTTTATTGTGTGCAAGGAACAACACATGACAAAAACAATATGATTAAAAGTTCTCTTGACCATAAGGTAAGAAACAATATGTCGAGATATGAATTAAAGACTACTTCAAGTAAAATGTTTATGTGTTTTTGGAATGTCCATAATAATGAAGTAATCTTAATTTATAAACTACTTCAAGTAAAAGGTTTATGTGCTCTTGGAATGTCACAAATAATGAAGTAATCTTGATTAACTTGAAATTACTACTGAAGCCAAGAGTTGGTGTTCAGAATTACTTTAGTTAAATATGTTTATGTTTATTGTAAATTAATAAACACTAAGTCTGTTAATTGTTAAAAGACTTATAACATAAAGTAAGTTATATCTTCTGGCTATGACATGAACAAAAGTCCTTGAATTTGTCAAAGGCCAAAATAATGTATAGTATAACATTGAAAGATTTCTTGAAATAGTTAAAGACTATACATTAATGCAATGCAAATAGGTTTTTATATATTAATCTAGTCAATTTGGTTTGACACATTGATAGGTAGTGACCATAAAGATAATAAGTTAATATAAAGATTGTGTATAAAGTCTCACAATAAATTCTCATTAGAATAGAGCCACATAATAATGTTATGATCTAGAGTATTGGAATCAACAAATTATTTAGAATTATTTGATTTGATAACTTAAAAATTCACCATCACGAATCTGTCGAAGTTTGAATTTGATTATGTCTTGTATATACTCGATAAGCTCAACCTAGAAGGTTATAAGACACCATCATGATTATGAAATATGATACTATCTGCATTAATCTTAAAATTAAAGTTCTGAATTTGTTAAAAGTCTTATGAAGAATTAATATTAACATACTAAAGTCCAAAAACTATTATTACTGTCAATGTACATGTAAAGTTTCCCTTTACCTGCTAAGTAATTATAGAAGATCAAAAAATTACAAAAAGCAAGTGGGAGCATTTTTAGATCTGAAAGAGATAAAAATACAAAATACATAACCTTCTAAACACACTAGTGAATATCATATCGAGGCTTTAAATGTTAAACCTTATAATGATATATTTTTCGTTCATAGATCCGCAAGGATACCTCAAATACTTGATTGAAGAAATGTATTTCAATATGAGGAATATTAGTCACAGTATCAAGGGGTAACCTATGTTATAGATGCATTATTGACTTTTGAATTTGATAACATGGTGTAAACCAATTAATATGCATTGTTGAATGTTTGAATTTGATAAATGACTCAACTATGAATGTTAAGATGTTGTCCACAAGATAATCAAATTTTGGAACTTGATTGATCTTTAACTATACAGTTAGAGACTGTAAAGTTAGAATGAGTTTTAAAAGAGAAGAAAAACCCAAGAGGTTATGTTCTTGGTTTCAAACTCATAAGGGCAATGTTGTACACATACATAATGCATACATTATGATAGGATTTTAATCATACTCAAGCAATTGATTGTGATTAAATATTCTTTCTATGTGCATTAATTATATAAAGATGGTTTGATGTCATACTAGTGTTATTCATGATAGATGAAATATGACAATAGAATTTAAAACCCCTCTGTCCATGAATGATTGTATTGCGAGGACGGTTAGTAATCAAAGGAGTTTATGAATTCATTAAATCTTTATGAAGTGTAAAAAACGGCAAGAATCCAAGTATGGATTATTGCAAGCATCTAGGAGAATAATCTTATGTTTATTGTTAAATAAAGATAACTCCTGAGTATTTCTAAAAGCTAGTGGGAGTATTATGTTCAAGTTTCCTTCACCTGAAAGATTTAGAAAATTACATATACAACCATGAAATAATATGTTTTATTGCAATTAAACAATATGCGGTATAAAAAATCTAACATAATTTGACATACCATTTAGGAAAGCTCAAATGGAATACATATCTTAATTGATAAGATGAACATAATGAAATCTTAAGTTAGACTAAAGGATTCATTATGTACATCATATTGTGTAGAGAAATAGTTGTATCATGCATGAATGCAAGATGATTTGACAACATTGGTATTTAAATCGAAAGTTATTAGATAATCATTGAATTGAATATTTTAAAATAGAAATATGTTAGATTGGGAAATATTCTTAGATATTGATTTGTCCATAGTTAATAAAAATCTAAGGATATATATTGCAATAATTTGTTGTGCAATTAAAATAAACCAATGAATTTGGAGTTCATGAGGTTCCAAACATATTTAAGAGAATATTCATTGTATTATGGATTTAAAGGCATGGGGATGTTTAAGTAACACATATGCTAAATCTATTGAGATGACACTCAATACTTGATATGATGATTTTCATTTTATGATGATGACCATAGTGGACTAATTGGTCTCGCTGAGAGCATTAGTTGCATATACAATAAAGCACATGAAATGCCTTTACAGTTTTGGAAGCTGTGGAAGATGATTGTGTCAATAAGCGTTGATGTTACACACCTAATGAGATATAGGTGTGTCGAGAATTTGAATATATATGAACAAACATTCATCATACAGATTCAAGAACATCACTTGTATTGAAATTCTTGAAATAAGTATTCTCAAAATTCCTAAAGATCCAAATCTATTTGAAATTAAATGAAATCAAATCCTTGTCAACAAGTACGAATTGTCCGTTATCGTTTGAGGCAGTGAATTGTCAACTAGTAATTTTCATGCATTTGATCTATTTAGTATTGGATAATGGATGTTTGATAAGTGTTAAGATATGTATACAATAAATACCCAGGATTCGCCAATAAAAGCCCAAAAATAGCCAAATATTAAAATAAGTGGCTTTTTTGTCATAATGTGCAGGAAATGATAATAAAGTCAAAAAGGAGCAAAAAAAACAGCAAAAACTGGTGTAGAGAAAAAAACTAAGAATGGGAGAAAGATGAGCAAGGTTGATCAAGTGTAAGTCAGAATTGAGTTGATCACTGTGGGCTCTGAGGGGGGGATGATTTTAAGCCGGATCAGCCCGACACAAGGAAAAAGTCAAAATAAGTCAAAAGAGGTCAAAGTCAAGAAAGTCAAGTCAATGAAGACCCAATTGAAGTCAAAGGATCAATAATGACAAGTTTTCAAAAGTTCAAGGGCTCATTTGGATGTTTTGAAAGTCCAAGGACCAAAGATGTCAAAGTTAGAAAGTTGGTTTATTAAGAGGAAAAAGGAGATAGAAACTACAAGGACCAGAAGTGTAAAGTTTCAAAGTCATTTTACACTACACTTTATAGAAAGAAACGCAAGGGCTAGTTGTGCAATTATGGCCGAACTTCAAACTCATACGCGGGATTTAGTTTCCATCTAAAAACAACCTCTAACCCTAAGAACATACCGGGTTTAGCCGCCAAAACGCGCAACAACCCAGACTTGTCCCCAAAAACTTTTTCCCCGTTTTTCCGAACTCAAAATCCAACCAATACAAAGCACCTTTCTACGTCATTTTTTACACTTGGCAGCTTCCTAAATGTTCCGAAACACTAGGCAATAAGATAAACTTATATAATTTCTACAAAAGAATCCAACGGCAATAGACAGGATTATGACACTTGTTAGGGAGTTTTCCAATTTTTAGTTTTTATATTAGTTAATTTTGCAAAATTACATTTTTAAGCTTTACTATCACTGTTTTTTGTAAACAATATTGTTAAATCAAAGTTTAAAGCATTACATTTACTTTGTACTCTTACCTATTCCACTTGCTATCTTCAGTTATAAAAATAAAAAATCAAATAGTTCATAATGTTTCTTAAATCCTCATGTTATAAGCTGTTTTTAGCTAATAAGCTTGTAATAAGCTCAATTTAGCTTATTACATTTTCTTAAGTTCTAAAGTTGTTCAAAAGTTGTTTTAAGCTTTCTAAAAACTGTATTTGTCTACTTTAGTTCAATGTTGTCCATTTGAATTCAAATTGAATGGATTTTGAAGCAATAAGGAAGAATAAGCTCAAAGAAGCTTATTTAGCTTATATCCTGTTGGTTTAGAGGCAAGGTGCCATTAGGATTTAGTTTAAAGGTCACTCACTCAACAAGAGTGACCTAAGGTCAGAGACTACAAGTTCACAGGTTCAAATTAATGTTTTTGATTTTAACATACATTTAGCTTAATCCATTAGCTTATAGTATATAACTTAGTGGTGTGCTTTAATCCTGTTCAACTTGCTTAGTTAGTTAAGAGATGCAAATGCTTTAAGTAATTGTAGCTAGAATCCATTTAGGTTTCACTTCTTAATAATCTGTCAATTAGTAGAATAAGCTAGCTGATAAACCAGCTTAATTCTGTTAATAAGCTGTAGGTTTTAGAGTTAAAATAGCTCAATTAGCTTAGTTAAAGTTAGAGTAGATATAAGGTTTTGGCAGTTTTAGCTTTAAAATAGATTGTAAGAGAAATTTAGTTTGGACAGTGTAGGTTAAGTAGTGTTTGGATTAACACAACTTTGACTCTTAAAGTCAATTGCCAAAAGTTTAATTCATTTCTTTAGTTGAGTTTCTCATAAGACACAGGTTTTCTAAAGTTTTCAGAAGGTTAGTTGCATTTTTAAAGATTTAATGGTTTAAAAATAGTGTGCTAACACCAGGACAGTTTTAAGTGCAAAAGTGGTTTTAGATTTAAGTAATTTTCAGCATTCTAGTGTTCAATTTTTTTGGTCAATGTACACTTAATACATTTAGTTTAGTAGGTTTAAAGAGTTCTCACCTTAGAATTTAGCCTGAATTTAAGTTTTTTACAAACTATATCAGCAATAGCAGTATTAATTCAGTTAATACTGCTGTTGCTCATCTCTTTTCTAGCTGTCTTATTAGCTCTTGAAATTAGGAGTTAGAAGTTAGTGTTAAGCCATTTAGAAGTACTCTATTAGTTTTACATAATTCATCTCTTAATTTTCATTTTTAAGCTTTAGATTAGCTTAATTGATCCTGCAAAAAGTGGTATTAGCAACAGTTTAGATCACTAGCTTATTTCTTTTAGATGTCTCTTTTCTAGTTGTTCATTTCAAAAACCTTTTATCAAGTTTATTCAAAGTTCATAGAATAGCTTATTTCCAAAATTTTAGCTTCTAGGAATTAGAAATAAGCTAGTTAGCTTATTAAGATTAGCTTAATTTCAGTAATAAGCTTAAACCTTAGCTTTTTAAGAGCTAATTTCTTGTTAATCTTGTATACTTGTAGCTTATTTCTTTTTAGACATCTCTAGTACACATTACAATCTTCATTTAGCTTCTTTTGGTTTCAATTTTCATTGAATAATAAGCTTGATATAAGCCAACGTTTGAAAAGTAAGGAAAGAACCTTAGTTCTGTTGTTCAGTTAAGAATGCTTAATATTAGCTTTATCTAGTGGATAAAAGTTCAAAAGTGCTTTTATTTAAAGTTGTGTGTTAAAGCTACAGGAACAACTTTGTAGGTTTGAAGTTTTTTGCTTATTCTCATTTTTTAAAAGCCAAAAATAAGCTAAATCGTAGGGTCTAATGTGGTACTATTCTTAATAGACTAAAGGTATGAATGTTTTAACTAAAGGTAATTTTCTGATAGTTACCCCCCTACCTCTCTCTTTCATTCATTACATTTTCTTACCACCATTCTTTTAGGTTTTAATAAAATAGTTTTGAATATTTCAAATTTAGTTTTAATAAAATTAGGTTTAGTTTTTTAATTAGCAAGAATTAGAGTTCAATATTGCATTTATAAAAATTGAGCATTTTTGTGTCATTTTATTTCTGCACCTTTTTAATAGTTAAAAACCATTTTTCTTTATTTTTCCAAATAAAATTTGTATTTTCTAGAAATTAAAATAGATTTTAAGTAATTTCTTTTTCTTAAAAAATTCATAGAAAATAGAAAAATAGTTAGAAAAATTTAATTCTTTTTGTAATAATTTTCTTTTTCCATTCTAGTATTTTGAAAATAAAATAGAATTTTAGTGTTAATGTTTTTAGAAAAAAGTTTATTTTAGTTTAATTCATTTGTTCTTTAAAATTCATTTAAAAATTCAAAATTAGTTAAAAAATTCTAATCTTTTTCCTAAAATTTCTTTTTAAATTTGTATTTTTAGTATAAAATTTGGTTAAAAGTAGTGCCTTAGATTTTAAATTTCAGTTTTAGCTCACGTTTTTAATTTTCGTGTATTAAAATTTCGTGCTAGTTAATTGTTTTTAATTCTTTAATAGTTTCTATAGTTTAATTGTGCTATTATATTCGTAGTGTAATTCAAAATTCAAAAATCCTTTATTCATTCTTGACTCGAATCCGAATTATTCCCGAATCTCAATTCACGACTTCATTGTATACGACCCGAGAATAAATACTTTCTTCGGTAAAAATATACTATATGTGTTTTCTTAAGTGAGATTTTATCCTTTTATTTCTCTTGTTTGAGAAGTAATTTGGAAAGAATTGTCACGGGATTAATACTATATATATAAATAATAAGATTAGACGTATTGCTCACACACCGCAACACAGATGTTATAGAGGCAATTTATTAAAATGATAATGATACGAGGTATGTGGGTTATATTTAATATAAATTGTGTCCTAATGTTTTGCATGTTTTAAATCAAGAATTAATTCTAAATTATTCCATATGTCGATCAAACAATATGGGAATATTTGTGTGAACAAAGACAAATCTGAGTGATATGTGAAAATCTTTGATATTATAGGATGAGTCCGCCCAAACTCACAGATCAATCATAAGATGAATATCAGCGACTTCCCCAACTAACAAGATTGTTTACTTTTAAATGTGATCGGCGGATTCAATTAAGTAAATCTTGTAAGTGATTTTAATTTACTAAATCCTTAGGACTTGAGATGCAAGTAGGTTTAGCGATATGTGGATATTCCTTGCTGATATAGTTAAGTTATCCTGAATAAGTAACTAATAAGTCTCTGGTCAGAATGGTTTATGCTTACATGATGACAGGACACTTTAGTCAAAATATAATTTGTTCATTCAATATTTTGAAGAAGATGCCCTTATGTGTTTTATATGTATGTTAATTGTTTGTACTAGACTAGATCTATCCGCCGCGTACTCGTAAGAGTTAATGGTTAACTTGATTGTTAAATTCCAACATTCAACTCATCAAAAAAGTTGTTTGTAGCCCAAGCAAGATCTCTAAAAGAAAATATTTTAGGTCCTGCCCCTCTTTCAAGATCATCATATATATCCGATGTCATGGGAATTGTGTCTAGTGATTCCAGTACATGTTTTCTTTGTCTATAACATACACTACTATGCTTCCTACAACTACAACACCTAGAGGGACTATTAAGCCGACTACTAATGTGTTGGGATATGTCCATATCATAAATAAATATACGACCGGAAATATGTGAGCCTATGGGGGCACACGCGTTTACACAGAGGATACGTTTATTAATATAATTAATATATTGTATATTAATTATATTAATATGTTTCACGAAATAATTAAATGGTCGAACAAGAAAAGAAGGAGGGGTCCGAATGTCGTTTCTAGAAAACAAGAGGAGGTGTTTGAGTATGACTTGGAGAACAAGTCTTAAGGCTATATATACCTTAACTCATTCATTCGGTAAAAAAAAGATGTGTCGACATATTAAAATCCCTAATCGATTATTATGTTTGATACATAATATACAAAAGACAAAACCTCTATTCTTTTCTTATTCCATCGACAGATACACACACATAAATAAGGGGTGTTCATATGATGATATCATGTATGTTATATCATGCCATGCATGCAATAATCTATTAATACATATTATCCCTTGTGTATGTTATAGTGATCGACTATTAATCCTTGGAGGATTTGATCGTGTGACGTTTAATCTCAAACAAGAACATCGTGTTGGGTTGTTTTATTTGTGAAGCAAGTACTAGCATTCTAGCGTATCTCGGTGACGTGTAGTGTGTGCATACCATAGAGGTTATCTATTTTGGTAACTTGGGCGGTTTTCGCGTTGTATTATTTATTATACACACGCGTATATTCAAGACGATGTATTCGTTAATTGCTAAAAGGTACGCGTTCTTGATCCCTTTGTTAATTACATATTCTATACGTGTTTATTTTCCGTTGCGTACTCATGATAGATTAATGGTTAATTAGTTGAAAAACCCAACATTACAACGCAAAATTGGTCAACGAATAATGCAAGGTAAAGTATTGAATTTATTTGGATGAAGAAGACGCATCAGCAGGTTTTTTCGGCGTGCTTTCCTCTCGTAAACTGTTTTCTCTGCGGTAATTTGACTTTGCTCCCTGAAAATCAGATCACAATGAGTATTACATAAGATTTTTTGTAAAGTTTAGAACAAATGAAATATTTTCTCTTCGTAACAAAATTTTCAATCTATATTGTAGTTATTACGAACAAGTGAATGAGAGTGGCATGATTTTTTACTTGGAATATGGTTCCGAGTTTCTTCATTGCTTTAGCCCGCTGTTTGAGCCTATCCTTTGGAACACTATTATCTTTGAGTACCTGAAGTGGATACAAGAATTATTTCTAAATGAAGAAACGCGTATACGTAATTTTTTTTCTATCTGAATCTTTGAATATGAAACGATTTAGGAGGTTGCATACAAAAAAGGTTCTTGGACATACAATCAAAGACGCAAAAATTGTACTACTTCCTGTTTAGAACGTAGAATACAAATGCATGAACTTACCGCTTGACAAACATGGGATAAGGTTGTCTCAATATCGACAACATTGAGTTGCCACAGGGAATTAAACATCGCGTCCTTTTTACTATTAATAGCCTTTATTATCTCCTCTTCTTTAGCTTCTGATTCAGTCAATTTCTTCAACTCCTCCATTGTATTGATTAACTGAACGGCGCCTACATAGAGCAAAGATAACATACATTGTTAGGTTCATTTTGTATATTATCAATACTTTTTGAGTTTTAAAATATTGAACCTGCAGCGGCTGAAACTTGTGATTTTAACTGGTGTCCCTTATCCCTCACCCATTCTGCAAAATACGGGACCTTCATATATCTTTCCTTTGCCAATTCCTTTGCACCTTGCCGTGTGTAAATGTAGCCGATGGTGTGTAGCATAGCCTCACCAAAAGCTGATCCAAGACATTAAATATTTATTAACATAAAGAAACAAGAAACAAGGTAAACAGTAGCTCAGAACATACTTGCTGGTGAAAGACGCTGAGCTTCTGATGTTGCCCAGCCTACAAACTCCTCTATTTTTCCTTCAACGAATGGTTGAAGGCGATCTTTTAAAATCTCAATGAGTTTAGTTTCCCTCTCTTTTTGTACTACCTATGAAAGAAAAGCATTATTTTTAACATGAAATAAGCCCCCCCCCCCCTAGATTGCGTTAGGTTTAAGTAAAAAAGTCCAAAAAGACCACCATAAGGTGGAAGATGGGCGGGGTGGTCACGCGCAACGCATACAGAGATCGCTCGCGCGCGCGCTGTACCGCGAACGTGGGGGATCAAGCTAACCAGATTTTCTCCCATTCTTGAGGTCGTGTGATATATAGATAGACTTTGGTCAACTTTCAACCCATTTATTTTTTCTCTTCATATTATTTGAGATAAAAAAACTACTCAAATCGACCCATTCATAACTAGAAGGGTTGAGATCAAATACCTTCATCCTCTCCTGAATTTTTTGTCTGCGAACTTCAGGAATATGTGATTCCTCTTCAAGCTCCACAGCTTGTATAGAAGCCATATAAAGCTCCCCGATATAATCCTCAAACAAATCACTACCAAATACCATACCAAAAACAGCTGCAGGATCCACCATTGGTTCCCTGTCAAGAGATTGAGATACATTGCCATACTTGAGTACCTTTTTGAAGGTAGATTACTTATAACAAGTGATATTCATTGTTGCTATCTAAGAGATTGATAGAATGACCTAATGTGACCAAAAGAAAAAAAATATGAGCCCCTCAAAAGTTGATAAACGACATATTTCAGAAATAAGAAAGATAAAATAACTTCTATTAACCGATAATCGGTCATTACTTTAGCAATAAGTGCAAACTTTGCTCAATATGTTCAAAATAAAATTCAGATACTTGAGACAAGGGGGTACTTTTTTTCCCAATATTTTTGCAACATAACCAGGTTTTTTATGTAAATATTAGCCAATAAGGTCCTAACACTCTCAAATACATAAATTTATGAACATATTGGACATTACTTAAAACACACACATAATATGAAGAAACATAAGGTTATCTTTACACAAAAGTATAGTCAAGTATACTTACTGTTTTACTCCTTCTTTGCCCTTTTCATCGTATTCTGCACGCTTCTTAGGATCACTTAGAACCTGATAAGCCTCTCCAAGCACCTTCACAAGGAAGAAATACATGTCAATATTCAAGAATAGAAACAAATACTTAGAGAAATTACCTTAATAATGCGCAAAGATAAGATAGCCAAACGCCACACCTGGAAATTATGGGCTGCTTTCGGATCCCCTTGATTTTTATCCGGGTGAACTATCTTCGCCTATAATATAACATATATAAGAATGTAAGGATATAATATAATTCCATGATATTTAAGTGATTGTGTTCTTCATTAAAATATATGATGCACGCATAAAGGAACACCCTAGAAACCATGAATTGAAGCTTGTGAAACATTAACAACTTACTATTTCCATCGAACATCGTATAAAAAATCCAACAAAAGATCACAAGCTGCGTAAGCTTCGTGCACGATGTTTGGAATCAGGGGCGGCTCAAGCCTTCTTGAGGCCTAAAGCGAAACTTATACTAAGGCCTTTTCTATGATTTTTTTTGCTTAAGCTTAGCTTTTTGATTCATTGGATTAGAAGAACATCCAACTATCAAACCAAAAATACAATGAGAATCTAAAAGTTGATTGAAGATAGATTAAAAATAACATAAGAAAAAGAAAACCAAACTTTCGTTTCATGATAATCTATAAACATGGCTGAAAAACGAAGCATCACAAACAAACCTTGTTCATGTTCTCTAGTTTAAGTTTAAACGAAAAAACGAAATAATGTGAACGGTTAAACAGACGGACACCGGTGTTCATGTTTGTTTGTTGGAAACTATATTATTTTTCGTTCATTAAGACACTATTCATAAGTGATTCTTTAAACGTGTAATTTGTTTACATTATTGGATAAAAGTCATTAGGATTAGCATTGAATGAGCTCAGTTTATTTTTTTGGAATAATAAAAATATAGTCCTAGTCGTTTTTCTTAAACTCAAATAATGATTAGTATATGAACACTAAAAAATAAATAAAAAGTATTAATATAATTCCATGATATTTAAGTGATTGTGTTCTTCATTAAAATATATGATGCACGCATAAAGGAACACCCTAGAAACCATGAATTGAAGCTTGTGAAACATTAACAACTTACTATTTCCATCGAACATCGTATAAAAAATCCAACAAAAGATCACAAGCTGCGTAAGCTTCGTGCACGATGTTTGGAATTGTGTTTTAAAAGTGTTCTGCTAAGTTTATGCTCAAAGTTGTGATAACCAGTTGTTTATGCGTTTGACAAATTGTGATTACTTAAGAATCAACACATAAAACGGATCCTAATAATTAATCAATCAATCAGAACCAGTTCTTATTGTAAAACTGAGACTATCCGTAAAGCATGAGTAATAAGTAAAAATGCATACTTGGACGTAATATGCCTTTTTAATATCAGAAGCAGATGCTTCAGGATTAACTCCCAATATGTCATAATACTCGGTCTCCTTCACCATACTTCTTCGCCGATCAAATATTCAAAACTCTACACCAAAAGAAAAAGAATCTCAAAACCACAGATACAAATATGAACATGTAAATCACATTATATATTTTTCAATGTTACAATGAAGCTAAAGATCTATTTGATTCATTTGATGTATATACATTTTACTAATGTATCATGATAACAAATCGCGAGAACGTGATCAAACAGAAACATGCATACATGTATCGACGTGGATAATCGCTAATATGTGATTAGATCAATCATCATTAGAAGAACATATTAGAAGCTTGTTGAAACAACAGCGTACACAAATCAAACATCGACATAATAGGGTTATTCCAATAATAATTTGTTAAAAAAAATAAATTTTAGATGATAATTTACGTAAGAACTTTTTTCTTTTCTCTTTTGAACATGCAAGAACTCATGTTTTTTGGAAAATAATAATTTGTCCGTACAAATAAATTTTAGAGAAAAACATTTTTCATCAAAACTTTACCTAAAAAATGTGTACGTCTATCTGACATTAAATACGTACATCACTTTTGGCGCCGTTTGGTCAACCATGACCTCGTCTTCCCATTATGGTCATGCTCCTTTACCGCTTGGATAAAGATTAATACCTTAAACAAACATCTACCACCCCTTCTTACATTATGTGCTTTTTAATTAATACACACTTTCACCCTTATTTTTTAACATCACATACCGAAAAAACCGAAAACTTAAATTTACAAATACACCATCGTGACGAGCATTTAATTATCTTTAAATAGAGGGGCACTTTCATATACTTTCGACAAACTTTTTTTTTTGTTTTTTTTTGTATTTTTTTGTTTTTTCTCGTGCAGTATTTTGTTTGATATATTACTTGTGATATTACACTAATCTGTAAGTTAGAACACTTCACATGCTTTTGTAAAACGGGTATAAATATTTATGTGGAACTCCAACAGATTCATCGTTTTTGGCATTTAAAAGTACATATCCTTAGCTTTCTAACCATTTATCATACATAATTTTTGGACCTCCAAATCAAAATAGTTTATTTATAGAAGTTGATGAATATCAAAGAATTTTATTTTTTATCATCAAACCCGCTTGAAGTATCACATGTGATATAACATATTTGTACGTTCGAACACTCAACATGATGTCATGAAATGAGCATAAGTATTTGTGTAAAACATTAAATGATTGATCATGTTTGACATAAAAATAAACATATTTACCATTCTAACCATATATCAAACATAATTTGTGAAAATTAAATTAAAACACTATAAAAACTATGTTTTAACCCTTTTAATCCTACTAACAGTATAATATCACAAGTGATAAATAACATTGATTACATGTTAAGATTTTCAAAAATAATCACAATTAGTGTCACATTATATTGCTTTATCACATGTGATATTAATTATATGTGAAATACCATAACTAATGTCACATTATATTACTTTATCACATGAGATTTTATTATATATTTATTTATCACTAGTGATACTACAATGTCAGGGGTAATAATTGTTAAGCTACGGGTGAATCTTAGTTTATAAAGGTATTGGTATAGGGTTTAGTGGTTAGGGTTTTAGGGGTTTTGGTATATAGTTTAGTGGTTAGGGGTTTAAGGTTTAGGGTATAAATTTTAAAGTTTATGTATATATCACTTGTGATATTACACCTAGTGGTTAGAGGTTTAGGTTTTTTGTATAGGTTAGTCGTCAGGGGTTTAGTGTTTTTGGTATAGATTTTAGAGTGTTTGCATAAGCCACATGTGATATTTACCTAGTGTTATTGATTTAGGTGGTTTTTGCATAGGGTTATAGTGTTTAAGGGTTAGGGGTTTAGGGTATTAGGTTTAGGTATAAGGATTAAGCGGTTTAGGGGAGGAGGGTTGAAGGTTTGGCACAGTTTAGTGGTTAGTAGTTTAGATTTTGTAAAATGGATTAGTGGTTATGGTTTTAGGGATTTGGTAATTGGTTTAGTGGTTAGGTTTTAGGGTTTATGTAAAGGGTTTCGTGGTTCAGGTTTTAGATTCAGGTATAAAATTTAATTGTTATAGGGTTTAGGTTTATTAGTAGAGGTTTAAAGTTAATATATATATATATATATATATATATATATATATATATATATATATATATATATATATATATCTAAATCACTTTGATATATTATACATAGTATTGGGGTTTAAGGTTTTTGGTAAAAAAAAAAAAAAAAAAAAACAAAAAGCAGGTTTAACAGTGATTATGGGTTTAGGGTTTTTGGGTATATGGTTTAGTGGTTATGGTTTAGGATATTTGTATTAGATTTAAAATTTATGTATATATCACACATTGATATTATACCTAGTAATTAGATGTTTAGGGTTTTTGGTAATAGGGTTTAGTGGTTAGAGTTAAGGTTTCTGGTATAGATTTAAAGTTTATGTATATATCACTTGTGATATTAATCTAGTAGTATAAGGGGTTTACGTTTTGTATAAGTATTAGTGGTTAGAGTTTAAGGTTTTTGGTATAGATTTTTTTAGTTATGTTTATATCACTTGAGATATATACCTAGTGGGTAGGGTTTAGGTATAATTATAAACTTTATGTATGTAATATAATACTTGTGATAATATACCTAGTGGTTTAGGGGTTTAAAGGTTTTTAGTGTACGGTTGTAGTGGTTAGGGGTTTAGGTTTGTGGTTATATTATTTCTAAAGTTTCTGTAAATATCATTTGTGAAAATTAAATACCTTATATTAGAGTTTAAGGTTTTTTTTGCTATAGGGTTAGTGTTAAAGTTGAGAGTTTTAGCATATATTTAAAGTTTATGTATATATCACATGAGATATATACCTATGGTTTAGGGGTTCTGATTATGTATAAGGTTTTATAGTTAGGGGTTTAGGGTTTTGGTAATAGTGTTTATGGTTATGTAGGGGGGGTTTAGTTTTTTTTTGGTATAGGGTTTTAGCGATTAGTGTTTAGGGTTTTTGTATAAGTTTAGTGTAATAGCGTTTAACGGTTTTTGGTATAGAGTTGGTGGTTAAGGGTTTAGGGTTTTTGGTATAGGTTTTAAAGTTATTATATACCACTGTGATAATATACCATAGTGGTTAGAGTTTAGGTTTTTTGGTAATTTATGTATATATCACTTGTGATATTATACCTATAGTTGTGGTTTAGCGTTTTTTGGTATATGTTTTAGTGTTAAGGTTTAGAGTATTCGCATAGAATTAAAGTTTATGTATATATCATTTGTGATATTATACTTAGTGGTTAGGGGTTTAGGATTTTTAGTATAAGGTTTAGTATTTAGAGGTTTAGGGTTTTTGGTATAGATTTTAAGTTTATGTATATATCACTTGTGATATTATACCTAGTAGTTAGGGGTTTAGGGTTTTGGAATATGGTTTAGTGGTTAGGTGTTTAGAGTTTTTGTTATAGATTTTAAGGTTTATGTATATACCACTTGAGATATTATACCTAGTGGTTTAGGGTTTTTGGTATAGGGTTTAGTGGTTAGGGTTTAACGGTTAGGGTTTTAAGGTTTTTGGCATAATATAAGTGATAGATAACGTATGAAACGGAAGAAACCATCTGAAAACGGACAAAAACGTGCGAAAACGGACGAAAATAGACAAAAATGTGCGAAAACGGACAAAAACCAACGAAAACGTAAGAAAACAGACTGAAACATATGAAAACGGATGGATACGTCTGAAAACGACCGAAAACGGACGAAAACATATGAAAACGGACGATAACGTGCAAAAACAAAAGAAAACGTGCGAAAACGAATGAAAACGTGGGAAAACGTGCGAGAACAGACGAAAACGTACAAAAACAGATGAAAACATGCTAAATCGTAAGAAAATGTGCGAAAGTAGACGAAAGCGTACGAAAACGGGATAGCGTGCGAAAGCTGACGAAAACGCGTGAAAGCTGACGAAAACGCGCGAGAGCTTGCGAAAACGCGCGAGAGCTGGCATAAATGCGCGAGAGTTAGTGAAAATGCGCGAGAGCTGGCGAAAACGCGCGTGAGCTGACGAAAACGCGCGAGAGCTGACGAAAACGCGCGAATGCAGACGAAAACGCACGAATGCGGACGAAAACGTGCGAAAACGGACGAAAACGTGCGAAATCGGACGAAAACGTATGAAAATGTAAAAAAACGTGCGGAAACGTAAGAAAATGTCAAAAAACGTAAAAAACAGACAAAAACGTAAAAACGGAGGAAACGTAAAAAAAGATGAAAAATGAAAAAAAAGACAAAAACGTAAAATAACTGACGAAAACGTTAAAAAACGGATGAAAACGTAAAAAACGGACGAAAACGTAAAAAAGCAGACAAAAACGTAAAATTACTGACGAAAACGTTAAAAAACAGACAAAAACGTAAAAAAAATTGACGGAAACGTAAAAAAAGGCGAAAACGTAAAAAACAGACGAAAACGTAAAAAAATAAACGAAAACATTAAAAAACGGACGAAAATGTAAAAAATTAGACGAACACGTAAAAAACTGATGAAAACGTAAAAAACTGACGAAAACGTAAAAAAACAGACGAAACGTAAAAAACTGACAAAAAACATAAAAAACTGACAAAAGTGTAAAAAAAACGGATGAAACGTAAAAAAGACGAAAACGTGAAATAACTGACGAAAACGTTAAAAAAACGGACGAAAACGTAAAAAAATTGGCGAAGACGTAAAATAACGGATGAAACGTAAAAAAAACAGACGAAAACGTAAAGAACAGACGAAAACGTAAAAAAACAGACGAAAACGTAAAATAACTGACGAAAACGTTAAAAAACGGACGAAAATGTAAAAAATGGACGAAAACGTAAGAAGCAAACAAAAACGTAAAAAAGACGAAAACGTAAAAAACAGCCGAAAAAGTAAATAAAAAACAGACGAAAACATAAAAAAAACGGACGAAAATGTAAAAAATAAGACGAACAAGTAAAAAACTGACGAAAACGTAAAAAACTGACGAAAACGTAAAAAAACGAACGAAACATAAAAAACTGACGAAAACGTAAAAAAACGGATGAAACGTATAAAAAAGACGAAAACGTGAAATAACTGACGAAAAAACTTAAAAAAATGGACGAAAAACGTAAAAACTGACGAAAACGAAAATATCGGAGAAACGGCAAAAATGGACGAAAACGAAAAAAAACAGACGAAAAAGGTTAAAATAACTACGAAGACGTTTAAAAAACGAACGAAAACGTAAAAAACTGCGAAAACGGAAAACCGAAAAAAACCGAAAAAAAAAACTATAAAAACAATATAAGAACGTAAAAAACGTAAAGAAAAACGTAAAAATAGGAACAAAATGTCAAAAAAATCAATTAATTGCAATTTGGGCAAGATTTGTCAACAAAACAAATAATGAGGGAGGGTATGGTGAGTTTTAGTAAATTTGCACTTTTGGTCCCTCCATTTTTTTTAATCTTAAATCATGACCTTATTTAATCTAATGAAATGGATGTCAAGATTTGTCCCTGTATGCCAAGGAAAACAAATATCAAAATAACTCACCTCTTTGATCAAAACATTTACCTAAAAAATATGTACGTCTATCTACATTAAATACTGTTACATCACTTTAGGCCGCCGGTTTTGGTCAACCATGACCTCATCTTCCCATTATGGTCATGCTCTACTGCTTTACCGCTCTACCCTCTTAGTTGAGCGACACGTGTCCCATAAAGTGCACTTTGTATTAGCCCATAAATTTTTGGGGTGGCCCACCACTTATTGGAAGATTACCCATTTACCATTATAGTACTCTTTTGTGTCTAAGTACACGTCGGATGCTCTACCGTGGCAGCTCTACCGGCGGCGATGATTTGATAGTTTTTCATCGGGAAGGTACAAAAATCCAATACAATCTTTTTTTTACTTTAATCTTTTATGATTTTTCCAACCTCATTCAAAACCTTTTTTCACATAGTAACACATACACAACGAAAACTTCCCCAATCGAATGCAATGGTAAGTTTTTTCCCACCTATTGTCTTATTTTGTGCATATCTATAATTCTTCACATAGTAAACCGAATGTAATGGTAAGTTTATTGATATGTAGATCTAAAATTGTTGGTACTGGGTAGTGTTGATGTTTTAGTTTAGTTTTGTTATTGTCGATTTGATTTTTTAGTCATGTTAAAAAACTGTAAGCCACCATTTATAGCGTTTTAGTTGCAAGAGGTTGCTATTTCCACATGATTAGGAACATGGTATTTTTGGTAATCATGTTTATAAACTGTAAGCCCACCATTTTTAACGGGTTTCTTAATCTTGTTTCATGGGCAATATATTTGAGTGTTTATTTTTTATGAACTGATTATATCAAACAGTTTAGATTTTCTAGTTTAGTTTGTTCAATTATCATTGAACAACTGCATTAGTCTATATGTTTTACGTCATGTCTATCTATTATAAATCTAAATTACCGGAACTAATAATTTATTTGATAATATAGGAATATCCGGTAAAGATTCATGTTAGAAGCAAACTTCATTACTTCCCGTTAATCAAATATAGACTGAATGAAGCCCGTCGTTTACTATTTCGCACAACATGTTTCGGATCTTGGCTTGATATAACGTACGTGGAGAACGATGATGGTATGATCCATTATGTTCTTCAAAAACAGTGTTGTGCTGACGATGATAGCTTTGACTTGCCACTCATATATAATGTTAATAGCCATAATCTTCATTTTGGACGGTGTGAGTTTTGCCTAGTTACTGGGTTTAAATTTGGTATGGTTAGTTTCCGTGAGTTTAGGAATGGTGATATCCCATTTCGTAATCGGTTATTTCCGGAGAAAATATGGAATGATGTTAAAATGATTGATGTTTTAGCTTTAATTGGGGATGAAGAGAAGTTTTCCAAGGTCAGTGATGAAGATGCAATTCGACTCTGTTTGTTGTTATCTTTGGAGTTATTTTCATGGGTCGGGAGTTGGTTTTAGTGGTGGATGATGTATTATTGATAATGGTTGACAATTTGGAACACATTTCCTTGGGGTGAGCACATTTAGAGGCAACTTTACGATTCCATTAGAAATGTTTCTTCAAAACATAAGCTTGAGCACCTAGATGGATTGAGAAAAAACCCCAATCATGCTCCTAGTTATTCGTTGTCTGGTTTTCTTTTTGCTTTCAAGGTTTGTGTTTTTTCCCAAACAGTTTTATGAAATATGTTTACTTATTAATTTTTTCCCTTAAGCTGTTTTTAACTCTTAATAATCATTTACTGGATTTTGATATGGATTATAGAGTCTTCTTGTGAATCAGATCGTTGGTGGACCAAAGTGCCAGAACTCATCCCCCGAGCAGTGGCATGGACGAGAAAAGCAGAATTTTTCAAGTTGGAGTATTTCGGTGAGCTTTTTCACAAGGTAAATTTGATTTATAGTTTGTTGATTATAATCATGCAATCTAATTATTAATACCTTAATTGTTTGAACTAGGCCCCAATAGAGCTAGCCCCAACGAAAGCAGAGTTTCAGTCAAACTGGTACACACCTAGCTATGATTTTTTATGTGGTATGCACCGAGGAGCCCACCTGTTTTCATCGGAGGGCTGTATGGTGAATATCTTAATAAAAGATCAGCAGCACGTGCGGCAAAGCAGAAAGACAGTGGAGAATTTCATCCTGGCTTACGTGGTAGACAGAAAGGTCGAGAGGCTGCTCTAATTGACGATGTTCGTGATTTGGAAGGCTTATGTGAAAGTTTGTTGACACTACCGAAAGAAGTTAAGCGTTTGAGAGGACGCGTCTTCAATTTGGAGAGTATTATCTACATTATTCTTTACCAAAAACTGTTGGTTTTGTTTTTTCATAGCTTAGGACCCCATCTTCATGTTTTACTAATATTTTAGTTTTTTTAAAACATTATTTCTTTTGCAGGTGATTACTCTTAAAACAAACCGCGTTGTAAAGGAAGAAAGTTTGAACAAATTTGGGCCACAAATTGAATATCTTTTAAAGAGCACATCAGAGGATGAGCCGGACATCAAAGATAACACATCTCAGGATGTTAATAGACATGTTCCTGGTGTTTTCATGCCTGCTAATCCCGTTAGATAACTAATATACGGAGATTTTTCTTCTGATTTAGCTTTCTAAAATAGATTTTGCAACATATCACAAAATGAAGATGAGAAAGGTGATTGTGAGGTAATAAATTTACTATTGTTATTTCTGTGTTTCTGTATTAGATTATGAAAACATACTAATTTATGTTTACACTTGTCACATCATTACAAATACACATATAGTTCTAAGCAAGAGGATCAAATCATAAGGTTGGCAGATCAGAGGCAACATGGCGATATTTCAAAGATGGCAGAGGAGGCTGAACAGAAAATAGAGTCTGTGATTCAAAGGTTATAC